>VXAA01003467.1:2881782-2901036 GCA_013399115.1 Anseranas semipalmata
GGGGCAGGGGTTGCACCGGGGAGCCCTGCTCTGACATTTCCCTTATTAATGTTTGTTGCACACAGCGGGCAGCTTGCAGGAAATCGCTTGAGTAGATGAAGAACTGTTATTTTTAGAAATGTGTGGGTTGATTCTTTTCTTTTCTTGATGGTGACAATGATCCGATATCAAAGATTGGGAAAAAATTTGTTGTTCAAATTCAGTAACTAAGTAGTTTGTGCATTATCAATTAACAAAGGAATAACTAATAGCTCTATTGCTAATTACTGATTTGCTTTATTTATATATCAAACTGACACTATGCTTTGCAGAATGTATTATACAAAAACAGTGAAAAATATAAAAAGAATATTTGCTTTTACAAAAGAAGCCAAAAAAAAAAAAAAAATACCACCTCATCATTTAGACAGCATGTACTTACTTCTTCATTTTAATGAATAGATATATAATCTCTGTCTCCTAGTTCCTATATATATATATGTGTGTGTATATATATATATATATTTTTTTTACTTTTCTGGATTCTTCCACTACTCAAGCAAAGTGTGCACATTGGATTCATTACAAAATTAACCCAAATTATCTGAAAAAAAAAAAAGAATGTAATAAAACCATGTTTCACAGGAAAGTATTTCTTTTGCTGTGATTCTGATGAAACATATGGAAACTGTTTAAATTTGCCACATGTCCAGCCAGTGTGGCTGGTGGGGGCTTCACCTGCGCAACTCCGGTGTGTCCTTGCAGGCTGACAGCCCCCGGGTGTCCGAGTGTCCTGCAGGGTCAGATGCTGCCCCGCTGCCAGGCCTGTCCTTGCTGCCCCGTCCCTCCCAGCTCTCCCCATCTGGCTGTCATGGTGAGCGCTGGCCAAGCCCTGGCACATTTCCGATCCGTGCTTTTGTGTGGATAGGCTTCAAGGAAGGAGAAAGACTTGTGTTGTAGCTCAAGTTACCTCCGCAGTGAAAACAAAACCCACAGGCAGAAAAATTGCGGAGCTTGCAATATAAATTCAATTAACTTTTCCAGCAAGCTTTCTCTTGGGCTTTATTTCAAAGTCACAGCTATGAACTGAACAATAAACTAAAATGAAGTTGATAAATTCTGCCTCTTGCAGATCTGGAACGTGCTCGCTCCTGATCTGGCCAGGAGGATTGTATCACTAATGGGAAAGGCTGCACTCCCACCTACCAGATTTCGGACTTGGCCTAGTCTGATTTCAGCTGGAATAATTGGATGTAAATTGTTTATGTTTTTTTTTCATATTGAAATGTTATTTCTACTCTCAGCTTAAGCAGTTTACACAAATGTAGAAGAAACTAAGCAGTATGGCATTGTGTACCTTGTGAAGGTTTTATGGGGGAGAATACTGCAAATACTGGCAACATTTGTGTGAGGATTGTGTACTGAGTATCACTAGATGTCACTCTCAACCCGAATTTAGCTTCATGGATTCATACACTTGTCAGAAGTTTTCATTTTAAATTATTAATCTTCCATTTAACCCTCCACCTCCTTTATTTTCTTGCATTTAATGCACAGGGGATTTTCTAGTTCAGCGTATCACAATCTGTTGTGCATAAATATTTTTCTTGCTTAAAACTAGGATCAAAATCGGGTCAAAAAGAAATACCTAAAACTTGCAACACCATCAATTTCTGTCCTAGATATTCACTGGGGAAACAGGAAAGGCAAATAACCCTGAAAGAGAGTTTCCTTCTAATGTTTGGTTGGTTTTCTTGTTTTGTTCAGAACTTGCTGTCACAGTCACTCTATCCATCATGTGAAATGAAGATGAGAATGTCCATTTCAGCCTAAAATATCCACTTTGCTTCAAAGTATTCAATTTTTGCTTGAGTGAAAAAGCAGAGGTGATATTTAGTTGATTTACATGATTTAATTTAATAACATTCTCTTTTGAATTGCTGAAGGTTTCTATTTGGATACTTCTTGGCTTCTCCACTGAGCCAAATTTTTTCAAAGAATTCAAAGCACACTGAGGGAATTTGCAGATTTCAGCTTGTTTTTATTCACCTGTGCCTATGGAGGCAGAAGATCTGGAAAATATCCCCTTCCTGCATCTCCTCCATTTCTTGCAAATTCTCGTATCTCTCTTGGTAAATACCTTTATTTCCTTGTATCCAGTCCAGCGTGCCACCGCGTGACTGGGCACCGCTGCTGTTTGCGTTGCTGTTACGCCTCCAAGGCGCAGCCCCAGAGCTGGCCCCTGGGTGCCAGGGCCTCCTGCTGCAGACTCCCCTGGCTGACACTGGCCACACTGGCCACGAGTCCTGGCAAATCCCCTGGGGATTCTTGCTCAGCTCTTTAAAGGGAGTTGGCATATGATTCCCTGGTCACATGCTGCCTCTTGGGCTGCTCTGACAGGTCAGCCCTCAGGAACAAGGTGATGATGACAATGGTGGCCCTAGTCCCTGCAGTGCAGCCATACCGCAAGCATCCATGAGAGCAGGAGAAAGTGGTTACCAAACAGGTTCTGAGCCCAGAGTGACTCTTTTTAGATAGTGGTAGAGGCAGGAAAAAGCATCCTCCACCTCCTGGCAGGGAAACAGCTCTTCCCTGAATTCCCAAGAATTAGCCCTTCCTAAATCCAAGGCATAAACAGCCCTCGTGGCTTGCTTTTTTTGAGCTGTAAAGATGTGTGTGATGTCTATAGGAACTCGCACCTTAAAATATTCATCAGTGGCCTTCTACTCTTCTCATCAATCACGTGGGGGAGAGGGAAAGAAGGGGCTCTATTCACTGTGAAAATTTAAACTAACCCTGCAGTATAGTCCCAGACATTCTCTGTCCCTTTAAAAGTAAAGGTGCCTGTACGAGGATTACCACTTTCAGGTGTGAGAAGGACCAGGCTGACCACTCCTTCCCTTATCCCCTGCCCATCAGTGACTCCCAGCTCTGCTCTGGGCATCGCTGGCTTCAGAGGAGGCACGGAGGATCTGACCAAGACTGTCTGGGCCGTGGGCTGAAGCAGGCTGGCAGGGCTGCTCACGTCACGAAAGAAGGTGGCAGCCTCCCAGGGTTGCTAAACTGGTAGCTTTGAAATAGTAACTAAAATAGAATGATTAAACCCCCAAACCATGAAGTTTCTGTGGCAGGAGGAGTGTGTGGGAGGAAGGACGCCGGTGCTCAGCCAGCTGATCACTGCAAACGTTTGAAGTAAAACACAGGCCCAGCAGCCTCCAGGTTAGATATTTTTCTGCTGGTCTCCTCTGCACCTATGAGTGTCTCTCGACCTGCCCTCTCTTCTCGGTGAAGACTGTTTCTGTCTTTTGTGTTTGCAGTTCAAGGCAATGTCTCTCCTTTGGTTGCTGATTAGTACATGTAAGTCCTTCATCGTGCCAACCCTTAATGCCAGGATGTTTCTTATTCACTATCTCACTTAGTTCCTTGCTGTACCCATTAACCTAGACTAGGCAATGGTATTTGTAATTGCAATATGCTTCCTTTGGAGTAGATATTCTACTGCTTCTGGTCCTTTCAGCCGTTTCCTTCTTTCTTCATATTTCCATTAGAAAAGTGAACTGTTCTCTCTTCAATTACTCATCTTCCCAGCCTCCAGGTTTTTTTTTTTTTTTCCTTTTGATTTACCATTGGCATGTCTTGTCACCTCACTTTCTGCTGATTTATGCCATTAGTATACTCACTGTTGTACTAGGTCAAGCCCCACCTTACACAATAGAGTCATTTGGAGTTCCAGCTTCCTCTCCTTTCCAACACCGTTCCACAGAAAGAGAAGAAAGAGCCCGCTTATAAAATAGGTTTAGGCAGTAATTTTGAGGTGAAACAATTTCCAGGCAAAGGCTTTGTTTCTCAACTCTAAAATATTTTGTGAGGGCATTCTAGCCTTGCTGAAACATTTGTGCTTGAAAGGGAAGCAAAAATGTTTCTATGAAGTTGATGTTTTTTCTTACTTAAAAAAAAAAAAAAATCATTTCCATGTGTTGAAACAAGACTAATTTTTCAGCCTGAAAAGACTTATTTCATTATGTCCTTTTCTTGGGTATACAAATGTTTAAGAAAATTCTTTAATGAAACAAAAAATGGATACTTTTTTTTTTGACTTTTGCCTATTAAAGAAATATTTCAGGCTGATAGAAGTGCACTTGTCTCAGGACTTTTTTGAAGTTCCACAAAAACACAAAATAAATTCACACAGTGTTATCCACAATATGCTATTGGAAAACTCATGGTGATTTAGCATTTTTATAAAGTAGGCAGGGAAAATCTCTGATTTTTGGCATGCGAGGTCATGCTGAGGGCTGCAAGGGCCCTAGTGAATGTGAGAAGTGAGGTGCACAAACCAGGAGGCTGACAAGGAGGTTCACACCTTGAGGTTGGATATGGAAACAAAGGAAGCTTAGAAAAAGCTGTTGAGGGTCTCTGTAAATCTGAGACACTTAATTGTCTTTTTAGGCTAGAAAGCCTAATGAAAGCATGACAGGTTTGCACTGGTGGGAGTGGGACCAGCCTCAGAGATTGTGGCCGGTGATTCAGATGGGCAACAGCGCTTTCAGAGAGGTCACAGCAAGGCAGGCCACAGTGCTTCTCCATGCGAAAGATGCTCCTGCTTGGCAGCAAATGCACTTAGTGTAAGTATCAAAAAAGAGGGAAAAGCAGTTAGAAAATCATCTTTGACACCAGTTTTTTTTTCCTGTTGCCAGAGTTGTGTATGTTGCTCTGAAGTAAAATAAACATTGCTGATACAACACATTTACTTTGTGTATCGGTCAGACAGCAAATGGTGTTCTTGTTCTTGCACGTTGGTTCAAAACCCTTTTCTGCATTGTTTTCTCCTTCACTGGAGCCTGTTTATATAAGTACAGAATTTTCCCATGTGTTTGCTGCAAAGCATGATCCTGGCATATGTTTGAATCAATTAAAAAAAAAAAAATTACACCAGAGCCTTTAATAAAGGAAGGTGTAATTAACGACTTCAGATTAATTGAAATTGTTTGCTCTAAAAGTACCAATTGAGCTCTGTTCTGATTAACTTCTTTCTCACATACTTTGTAGCCTTGCAGAAAGCGCTGTTCAGCAGAGAGCAGAGGGAAAAAGACTATCTAATATCTCTGCAGAACCTTTATAAGAGAAACCTGTCATTTTCCCATTCTAAAATGTTCTGCAGTACCATAATCACATTATACAAAAACGTTCCTTGATTCTTTCATTTAAAAAGAAAATCAGTTCCTCAAGGGCTGAAGACTCAAAGTGGGAATAGGCCAATATTACAAATTTGATTCTGGATGAATTAGTTGCTATTTTATTTTAATCAAATGACTTAAGATAGCTGTCAAAGAAACATGCTTCCCATGATTTCATTTTCCATTTTAGTGAAAAATTTCAATCCTGTCATGCTGGACATGGAACAGTCAGAACTGAAAGCATTAAAAGACAGTCTTTCAAGAAATATATCTTTAGAAGATCTGGACTTAGTTGGGCCCTGTTATATTATTGACCTTTGTTAAGCTAACATTGTTTCAAAGAGTAGAACATTTTTTAATTAGTTCAAATGATTGATAATTGTTTATATTAACATATATTGACCTTTCTTTTCATTTGTAGTGCCTTAAGTAATCTTGGGAGAATTAATTTCTAATCCTTTCCCTCCCACGCATTTGCTGCTGTAGTCTCTCTGATCTTGATCGTGAAACAGGTGATCCTGTGTGGCTGGCTGGCTGTGCCTGGTCTTAGGCACGAGTTTCAGACCTTTCTCTGGCATGTTGAAAACCTGCCTACAATGTGAATGAGTCGGCCAAGCCTCTATCACGTTGCTCTCCACAGCTTGTCTCTGACTGCAGCCCTAGTTCAGGATGCCCGTGCATGCCTGTTGCTTTGCAGTGTTGCCTTTTGGCTAAGCTCTGGCAGATAAATCAGCCGAGGTCCTCAGCAAAAGGTCCATAAATGCCATCTGAAAGAGCAGGTGGGATTTATCTGCATGGGTACATCGTGCTGGGCCAGGGAGTGGCCCTCCCTTTGCTCCCCAGGTGGTCCATTGACACCTCTTTTGAACTGAACACCTGAACTTTCTCTCCCCGGGCTTGTAAAATTGCTTCTAGTATAGTACAGAAAAGCTGAAATGAGACCCATCATCACAACAAAACTTTTTAATTCCTGTCATATTTTTAAAAATTGAATTTATGGGAAAAATATATATTTTTTTCTTTTTTAAATTTCCTTTTTGCCTATACTTGTAGCAGAAGAAATGTCAAAATATGAAGAGTCTACTTTTCAGCCACATCTGTTCAGAACCTTTAATCTCATTTCCATATGGTTTTGTGTCATAATAGAAGTCACCATATACAGGTAGGGGAACCAAGGTTTATTTTGTCTGTAGCTGCTAAACAACTTCTGTCAGATGTGGGGTTAGATTTCAGGAATGCCTCACTCTTCTAATCACTAGACTATCTCCTCTTATACAGATTACAAAGGCAGAGTTTAAAATGCTGTTGATTTTTACAGAAATCTTGGAAGGTAACCTGCAGGTGCATTTATGCTTTGATCCAATACACACATACTCGGGCTGGAGTTTGAAGACATACATTAAGGATAGCTGCTGTGCAAAAAAATATTGCTGTGAAAATGGACTATTGTATTTGCAATTTCTCAGGCAAACTTTGTTACGTTTAGTATGGAATTTGTTTTCAAGAAAAGCAAACAGCTTCTACTTTTTTGTCTTTTCACAGAGTTGCCATAAGGAAGCAAAGCATCATTATTGTTTCTTTCAGTTCTCAGCATAAAAGGAAGTAAGACTTAATAAAAGCCATTGGCTGTGAGATTTCATGAGAGAGAGAGAGAGAGAGAGAGAGAGAAGCAGAGAAAAAGAAAGAGAACGAGAACCGTGCTGTAGAAAAGCAGGTGTGATTCATGAATAAACTATAGTTTGTAACCCTATGGGATACTGATGAAACAAACAGAATTTTCACAGACATGGATAATACAAGAACACAAGACACTTTTTCACAGGTAAAGGCAGAAACTGTTGTGGCTTGTGTGGAAGTGTTATTTGTTGCGTATAACTGAAGAGATGGCATATCCAGAAACTGAAAATGACTTTGTGTTTTATTGGTAGGGAATTTGCAGTAGATTGTTTAATGTAATTCATTAGTATGTGATATGAGCTTGGACTGGTTTAATATATCAGAAATTGTTTGCAGAAGGTGGTTACGAAACAACATTTTTCTGTGCTATGCTTTATTCTTAAGGAAGTTGAAATGTGCAAGGTTTTCCTGATATGAACAAGGGGACAAAGAGAGAAAATCAGTCTTCTATTGCTGTTAGAGAGGGTTTATTAATACTATATATTATCTGCACTAAAAATTTCCATAAGGTAATTGGAGGGAAAAAAAGTGTTTTATGTTATAGGCAAATGCAGTTTTTGATAATCATATTGGTATTTGATAAGATTGATATGCCAGAATTGAATATACATCAGCTTGTAACACTACTGAATTTGTCTGAGGGTGCCTGACAGATATATAATCTTTGTAGCACTCTGCCAGTTTCAATACTTGCATGTTTTGAAGTCTGTTACCAGGAAAATTAAGCTGTGGAAAATTCCCCTCTAACTAGGAAAGCTGATAGCACGTACTGGCAGAGAGTCCCTGGAGTAAAGAGCAGTTAAAAGAAGGAATGGGTGTGGTACGTGTAGGTTGAAGGTGTAATGGAGTGATCTAAGTTGGTCCTGGGCAGCTACCAATGTGACTTGGCTTGCAATTACTACATACTTTGAGAAGAATGGGAGTTCTGAGGAGAATCCTGTCCTGTTTGTGTGATTCTGCTTTTTCACTGAGAATCACAAGATCACCGAAAGATTAGCCAGTTGAGGCTCTAGGCAAACTCAGAGCAATTGCATAAATGAGGATGAAGCCTCTTTTGGTTTGACAGCCTCTCTGGTTTGTCAAAGAGGCAAAGGGCACAGGACATATTTCTGGATTTGGTTCCCTCCATGCAACATCAACATGCATGGCCTTTGGAGATTTTGTTGAGGGCAGTGGAAGAGGTCATCCAAAGACTGAGTCATTTACCTTGACAGATATTTATTGCTTCACCTGAAGTAATAACACCTGAAACGTAATAAAATTACAGGTCCCATCTGGCACTATTCAGTATAACGACGTGCTGGGATCTATCTGCAGAAGCTGTTGATGACAATGGTGTTGAAAAGGCACAAATTCAGTCTGGAAGTGTTTTCCCTTTCTTTGCTGTCTACAACCCATGTGTTTATTGCTTAGCGCTGACGCACAGGCCTGAGGTGCAGCTTATGAATCATCGCTCTTATTTCTGCAGGTACTGCTGGGGAGATCAGGGGCAGCACAGATGTGGAAATAACCAAATGTTTGCTAACCAGAAAGGGCTTACATGAATGAGAATCAGAAAACAGGAAACTGTAACCAGATGGTGCTACTTTTTCCTTTCTTTCACTCCCCAAGGCCTGCAATAAAGCATGTGCATAAAGCTCAGGTTATATGTTCACCAAAACATTTGCAAAGCTAAATTGAGCCTGAGAAAAATATGGTTGAAACTTTTTGTGAAATCCTTTTAAAATTTGACTGCATGTCTTCCTGAAGCTTTTCATCTAAGTCTTCTGAGGGCTGATGTAAGGTAGAACAGTTGTCAACCCTTTTGCTTTTCCACCCTGCTTTACTTTAATCAACCACTTTAAAGTACTTTTATCCCCATGGCTTTTCCATACAATTTTTGTTAGACTTTTAGTTAAAGGCCACCTCTCTTAGGTGATTTTTGTCTTTTTCTGGTCTTTTCCAAGGTAGCTTAAAGCAGCGTATGTATATCAAGGGATCAATTATATTTAAATAAGGCCAAATGATTCCATATATTCTGATATGTATATATTCATGACCATGTACCCAGCCTCAGGAGGAACTCCTGTAGCTTTGGAGACGGGCTATTTTTGTTAGACTACAAATAGGAAATCTGATTTTCTCCTGATGTACTGGGGCTTCTAAAGACTTGGCTGCACACATTGGGTGGTCAGTCCAGCCCAGCTATGGATCTGGAGCAATCTGCTCCTTGCAGCTAATGTCAAGTGTCAGTCAGAGCAGAGGACTTGTGAGACAGTTCAGCTTCCTTGGTCCTGCTGTTGTTTTGAACCTAGATGTTTGTAGGTTACTGAATGAGATACGCTGTGTAAGTGCATACTTTGCTGAGGCTGCATTTATATTTAAAACCAGAATCAATTGTAGGCAGACTAAAACATCAATGTGGAAATACTCTGTGTGGGAATCAGAGCTTACTTTTCCTTGATCCTTCTAAAAACTCCTCAAAACTTGGGAATCTCTGTTTCTTGTATAAAGCAAGATCAAAAGACCCAGGGAGTCTGCACTGAGTTCTGATATATTTGCTACCCAGTGGGAAGTAGCCCACTGAACAAAGAACAGGGGAAATGCCTGTGGGAGAGGGGGTGAAGTGCATCCTCAGGTGTGTCTTCCTCATCATCCTGGCAGTGGTAGGTGCTGAAATCCCTCAGTAAAATTTCCTTCTACAGAGCCATTTGGAGCTTTATCTGTCTTGTTTCATTCTCAATATTGTACAAGTTCCTGAACATGGGAACAAATATATATAGTCAAGGTTCTTTTTGAAATGATTTTTTTTTTCCCTGAGTTTAAGAAAAGACTTAGACACAGCATAAGTAGATGTACAACTAACTGATCCTGAGAAAGTTGACCTTACTTGGAAAATGTAGTCTGCTTTTGTAGGGGAGCCTTAAGAACATAATGAAGATGTGTATATATAGACAATGATTATATTCTGCTAAATCTGTTGGAGTATGGGGGGAGACTATAGGAGAGGAGGAGGCAAGGAGAAATAGCTTCTTTTTAGCTAAACACTTTGTTAGGATGATTCATTAACAGACCAGAATCCTGGGGGAAAAAAAGAAGGTCAGAAATGATGCATCAGCAGAGTTACTCGTATTTTTGTTTTTCCTGAAGTCTCAGACCTTATTTTGATTAGAACGTAAGGTGTTTATTTGCTAATTTTTTCAAATAATTAATGTAGAATTCATGAAGACTATGATTCTCACTTAAACATGAATGAAATCAGTGTTGCCTTCTCTGTATCGCACTTCATACTTGTTTAGCATATGTTAACTAATATGATCTAATAAACTTCAAGCATAATGAGTTGTGTGTTGTTCAGCTTCTAATAATTTTAGCAGCCAAATTCTTGCTAGATATGCTTTTACAAGACACTAGGGCACAAGATGAGATTGTAAGCCTGGGAAGAGAAATATTGCATGCTTTTCTCCAAAATAATTAGATGTCACTGTTTAATAGTCTGGTAATCTTTGTTTCATCTCAAGATTAATTGGACTATCATGTTAATAAACAAATATGATAATCCTTGATAGTTTTTATTACTGTGGATTATTTTAATTACTGCAACTAAAGGCATGGAACATTATTGTTTTAGTAACAAGCTGAAATGCTTCTATGTGAACCTCCTTTATTTTATTTAAGTCCATTTTGTAGTATAGCATTAAAGTTGTACCTTAATACACCAAGAAAATACACAGTGAATTCACACTTACCAAGAATTTTTTAGAAATGAAGTATCATTTAATATATTCAAGACATGTACTGCATGTTTCTGTGGTGGCAGGGAACTGAAATCAATGGGAGATTTTTTTTTTTGTACTTAGTGTGCCTAGTGTAAAACTATCATTGAATGAATGCTTTTGAAAATCTTGCTGTAGTAGCTACTTCAAAGGCAACCTGCTCCTATTTACATAATTCAGTTGCATCCTCTTAATTCATTTGAAATGACAACAATGTTCAGCAAGAAATAAAAATATCTTATCACATTAAAAACTTACTTTAGAAAAGAAAGATTCAGTTTATTTACATTTTTAATGTAATTTGTGTCTGTAGAGGCCAACATTTTGGAAGAAAACAGTGACAGTGGAAAAGGTAAACTTCATTTAATAGTGATTTAAACACAAAGGGAAAAAAAAAAAAACTGAGTGAACCTATACTTTAGTGCTGAACATGTTGGCCATTCATCCCACGATCTGGAATCTAGTTCACACTGGGAACTTCTGCATTTTTATTGGTGTGCCTGTCTGCAGCCTTTGTAAAACCAGCTATAAAGCTTTCCATAAATGTTTTCCCCTCCTATTTGTGGTAATATTCTTTCATAGTGTACTTTTAGCATGAAATAAATGGGGCAGTTGACTTTTTAATCATTGCAATGTATGTGAGAAACAGAAAGGTTTCATTATTCACTGTGTGGGGCAGGTGCTGTGGTTTGTCTCTCTACATACTACACAGGACTCTTGTGGTGTGTCCGTGTATGGCAGTAGCCACACCAGCACTTCAGACATGGACTTTTCAGGCATGGAAAACTTCTTATCATACCTAAATATTCTGCAGTATCAATTTGTGTTGTGAGTACTACTTGTGAAGATATTTTGGTAGCTATTTGAAGAAAAACAGTAGCAATTCAACAAAAATACCACGTTAAGATTAATTCAATGTTGCGCCTACTTAATGTGAAGTAAGTGAAGCAGCAAAATCACAAAATCCATGAGTTTTAGCAATACATCATGCTTTTGAACAGCCAAAGGTTCTTTCTTTTATTTCTTTGTAAGCAACTGGACTGAGATATAAAAAAGGTGTGTGTGGAAAACTCCTAAAAATACTATTCAAGCTGCTGTGAATTTTTATTTGAAGCTGTAGAACTGTAAAACTGTGTCTTTATACTCCAAGATTGCTGCTTGGAAACATCCACGTTTGCTTTAGTTGTTAGTACTAAACAAAATAGGAAATTGGCATCTAGTGAGTATGGGGCGGAAAGCAGAAGCACCATTAATCTATTGGTCATATTTCAACTCAATGAGTATTGAAGAACCAAAGCACTGTAGGCTTGGCTCTGCACAACTGAGGGCATCCCCTTTCCTGCCTCAGATTGCCCAGGCTGTTCGTACAAGCCTGGCTGAAACAGGATCTAGGATGTGTGAGTTAGAAACTGGAAATAGTCATTGTATTTCTTATGAGCTAAAGCTTGCTGCAAAAGGTTTCTCCACAGGTCTTGCTCTTTGGTACTTCATCAGAACAGTAATGCTGAGGCTGTGTAATATCCAGCCAGTTCTGATAAAGTAGCATATGGTCTCCTGAAAGGGGGGTATTCGGGAAGCATCTCTCTCTGTATTCGAAATAAACTCTCAGAGGCTGAATGAAGTTTTTGAAAACCTGATTTTAAAATCTCTTAAATCTCTGACTGCCATCTTCCCTGAAAGTGATGCTTCAAAAAGCAGTGAAACCATTTGTTCTTTGCATTTGGGCTTGGACTTAATTAAAATGCAAAGCAAATGGGCAAAATATGTGTCAAACAAAAAGGAGGTTAGCTATGACACAAACCTTATAAGATATCTATCAAAGCACTGTACAAGATTTTGCATCTGACAGTGTCCATAAAGCTTTTTGTTTAATTCTTCTTAAAGATCCTCAGTAATGACAGATTCCATAATCTTCCCGAGATAGCTCTGTTATTAGTGCTATCCTTGTCCCTTTTCCGAACATCTAAGCTGAACCTCTTTTGTTTGTAATTTAAATTCTATTTCTTCTTATCTTACCACACAGTGAGCAACCTGCTCCTTTCCTTTTTGTAGCAGCTGTTTACGTATTTAAAGACTGTGACTTCCGTTTTTTTATTCTCTAATCTGTGAAATTGCTATCCTTTCTCTCTTTCCCTGTAAATATTTTTTTATTTTTTATTGTTTATTTTTTAAAGCTCTAACCATTATTGTTGTCCTGATCTGGACTCCTTCCAACCTGCCCACCTCTTCTGGGGAGATGTGGAGAACGTCACTCTATTCCAGCCTTTATCAGTGCTGAGTACCGGAAAGATGACTTTGTGTTTTGCAGACTCTGCTGCTGTCTATAACCTCCCAGTGGGATGTTTTATTGCAACAGTATGATGTTGTTAACTTGTGTTGATTTGTAACCTACTATAACTTCTGAGTCTTTTTCTGAAGAAAATATGTTCGTCAGCCACCCCTTGTGTAGTTGGTAATTCCTGCTGAACTTTCTCAAGATATTTTTTTTCCACTTGTTGAATTGTGCTTCCCTAATTTGTCAGCTTTGTTTTGAATTTGAATACCCATTGCAACCCACTGTGGTTCTTTCCACCTGCATGTCTGCAAAGTTAATAACCAAAATCTCTGCTCTATCACCAGATCGTTAGTGAAAACATTCAATAGTACAAAATGAAGTCAGTCTCCTGTGCAACACCACTCAATATACCCGTTGGTTTTTCACCTCTGATAATTACTTTCCAAGTGTGGTTTTCTGACAGGTTCCAAGTGCTGTTAGAATGAGGGTCCTGCTGAGAACGTGCGGGTCTGTTAAGTGGTGATTGAGGGAAACACTGATGTAATTGCTTCATGTTAGACCTATAAATTGTCTTTTTTTTTTTTTTTTTTTTTTTTTTTTTTTTTTTTGTTAGAGGGGACTTCAGGAAATGTTTAGGTATTGAGATTCTTCAATATGGTGAAATCTTCAAAACTGGAAGAAGGTAGAATAGTTTGTATTGTACATTGTACTGTATACATTTCACTAGGCTCCAATTTATAATTTAGATTCCTAAATATTTTTGAGGCTAGCTCTTTAGGATTTTTTGTTGTAGTACTTAATCACTACACAATAATATAATAAATTATATTAAAATATCTTTGGGCTCCTTCTGCTCCTGCTGAAAGTGGCAGAATTTCCAGTGTTTTCAGGGAAATCAAGCCACTGTTTGATGAATACCTTCTTTGAATAAATGTTGACAGATATTGTTCAGCCAGATATAGATCTGAACAAATAACGCAAAACATTATTACAGATGGATAATTTACTTGATGAATAGCAGCACTGTTTGACAAATAATACTAGTCTATCTCTATGACTGGCTACAAAAGACGGTATTGCCACATAAAAATATCACATCAGTCATCTGTATTGATATTTCATGTAAATTACAAGTGAAGGTTTTTCAGATACCCCCAAACATAGAAGACAGCCACTCCCCTACAAATATATGGGAACACCTAGTACACTTTGGACCAAGTTCAAACCTGGTAAAAGTGAATACATTAATACGTTAGGAGATGAAAGTTGATAAGACTAGACTGGAACTTTTAAGGCAACCAAGATTGTGTCTGCTGTCTTTAAAATGATTTAAATGACATGTTCATCATGCAGGCAGAGTGGAGTTCAGCATAATATTATGAGGAAGGCAAATATCCACAGTAAACTAAGCCAGTGCCTTTGATTTAAAAAAGAAAAAAAAAGAAAAAAGAAAAAAAAAAAGTGTTTTCTTTAAAAGCACAGCTTGGAGAAGGAAGTTGCTACTTGACATTTCACCAGAGGTCAATCACTGCATTGTATCCTGGCACTTATTTTTAAGTTTCTCCACTGTATTTGCTTTCCAGAAAGTGTTGCATACTGCAGCTGGCAGGCACTGAGTCAACAGAAAATCCCCAGAAGGCTTTACCTCCAAGTCACTTCATTCTGCTTTGTTAGATAGAAAACGAGTTCTGTTATTAAAAGCTATATTTAAAAAAACTGGATTTCAAAATGAATGAAAACATTACCCTATGTTGGTTAAAAGTTGGTGTATGTTAAAACAGCATATTTCTTTTTGTGGGGACAACTAGCATTCAGTCAGATTAATGCCAAGAAATTCATGAGATCTCTGTAAGGAAATACACAGTCACTACTTGGCTCTTCCCTCTTGGTTTGAGCCCCCTTGTCTCTTGGAGAATTGATCCTAGCAGTGCTAGAAGGAAGATGCTTCTGTGGAGCATGGAGGAGGAGGGAGCCCTCGGTCCAGCCTTCCCATCTGGGTCCCGCAGCAGCCAGAAGCTGGTTTGTCTCTTGCTTCTTGCAGCAAGCACAGAATGTTTAACACTGTTAATGTTTAATAAGGACAAGTGTGAGGAATGCTTAGCAATAGCAATGAAAAGCTTGACTAGATTTGAATGAAAATATCTCCTCATTTGTACAGGGAGCAGGATTTCTGCATGACTTGGCTCTGTTGTCACAGGAAATGATAAAGCTCGGTGCATATTAGCTCTGATCTTCACCTAAGCAAACTTGAAATAATGTCTCACTGAATCATCCCAGTATTTGCAATAATTGAGATCATATGTATAGCTGACTGACAGCCAGATTTCTTGCTCTACATCTCCATGGGTGTATGTGCACACATTCCAGGAGTCTTTTTGCATTAGATTACTGTCATATTATTATGATGCAGGTAGGATGGTCAACAGAATAAGAATAAGCTGAGCGAAAATCATGTAGCTAAAATGTCTCTGTAGGTAATGGAGAAAAAGAGACAGGTCTTACAAGTGCTGAATTGCCACCTAGAGGTGCCCAGGTATCTCCATTGATTGCACGGGAGTCAGTGACCAGGAGGTTGGTTGGAGGATGTGAGCCAGTGTGCGTTAGAGAATGAGAGTTGGAAGGAGCAGGCACAGGGAGACACTCGCCTGTCTTATGCCTGAATGGCTTCCCACACTCTGCATGCCTTCTGCTGCCTTGTTCAATCAACTATAAATGACTCTCATGATGTGGCTTTAACTCCTCTTTCTTGGTTGATGCTCAGAAGATTTGGGGACCTTTCTGGAGTCATTACAGAAATATTTGCCATTGCATTCAGACTACATGTAAATCTTCCATACCTCTTAGGGCCTCTTGTGAGACCATACTGGGTAGATGGGGAGGGGTGGAAAGGCCTGGAAGGGATCAAGTAAAGTACTGCAGCAACTGCTACCCAAGAATAAGCCAGAAATCTCATATCTTGCCACTAAACACATCTTATACAATATCTGGACAAAAATTATTAACACCTCACCCTGCAGTGTAATGGATGTACAGAGAATTCCTGGAGCCCCACACTCTTCCTTCAATTGTGAACGTTGATTTTTCTTTCAGATCAGCTAAGTGGCAATACTGAATTTTGGGTGGGTGAAGAAAATTTAATCTGTATTTAACAAACTTCTTTAAGCTGGCAGGTAAATGAATGCATTATTAATGGAATCTCTAACGGATTCTAAGAAAATGGCATTTCCTTAATGTGCATGTTTTATAATATATATTTTTTTCTTTTCTAAGTTTTATAATCCAACCTTGTACAAAAATGTTCTGTTTCATTGCACCAGTCACATTCTATTAGGCAATACAACACGATCTGACTTAGTGGCATTTCGGTGGATAATTTGACAAAACTTGTTTCTTTTTAAGAAAAAAATGTAACCAAAATAAACACAAAAATGAGCATTACAAAAATTGTGATGTGCTGAGAGAAAAGCCCCACAGATACAAAGCGGTAAAGGTCAGGATCTGTTGCTCAAGTCTTGTTTGCAAGTAGAAATACCATGCTAACGTGTGGCTGTCAAAAAGCTAAGCCAGACAGACTTCTGACAAATAATTTTGACAGATCTCATAAGCTGAAAAGAGCCTTTTTTTTTTTTGCCTCTCTTTTGAAATTTCCCCCTCGCCCCCCAGCTTACAGATGTGCAGAGAGAGAGAGAGAGTTAACAGAGACATTAAAACAACAAGGTGCTGTTAAAAATAACCTGTACCAAGCACTGGCTTTTGTGTGCTCTCTGGGGAATGCATTAACTGCCAGCAGTCTAACTTACTAACTAACCTTCCTGAATTTGCAATATACAAAATGATTTGCTCCTCTTTTGCAAACATTCGTCTTTCATACATTATGAAGAAAATTAAGAGATGTTTCCTGTTGTTTTCATGTCTTAGGCAGAACTTCATTCTAGTCTAAAGGAGACTTTGGTGAAAGTAAGCAGAATGAAGAGTTGAATATTTTGTAGAGAACAAAAATGCATTAACTTCTGCAAATTGTGTATGAATACAAACTATGTATGAGAAGAAAAAAAAGAACTTTTGAAAATTTTCAGCAAAGCAGAAACACAGTGAATTACAAGAAAAGGTCTTGGTTTTGGTAGATGTGTTGTGGCAAGGTTCCTTGCTCCAGGATAGAATATTTGCCCAGAAAGACAGACCTTAAAATACCCAGTGCTTAGCACATTGCTGTGTATGGAGTCTGCTTGCACAAGAACAGGGGTGGTGGCCGAGTCACCGATATCCTAGGGGAAAGAAAGGCTTCAGAGCCTCATATTTTAGAAGCTGAAATTCCTGTTTTTTTTGGCCATTCTTAGGAAGCATCCCTGCAGATGTGCACAATATGTTGTGTTGTGAAACACCATCATGGAATTCAAACGAGAATTGAGCTCCTACATTAAATTACGCATGTGCTGAAGCGAAGGAGATAAATTCTTCTCTTGTTTATGTGAATCAGACTGTGTCTTTGACATAAGGCTATGATGCTGTCTTTATGTTATCATTTTCATCCTGGTGCAAAATCTTTGAACCTTTTACCATACAAAAGGTCCTAACAGTTCCGAAAAATACTACCAAACTTCCTATCAAGAATTGCAATCCTGTATAAATAGGATCTTGCACTTTAAATCTGGCAGAATTTAGCTCTAAGGAAACTATATTTTTCAATTCAGATATATCTGTATTCTTGTTTGCTTACACAGAGCCTGTTCAGTAGGGAATTATCTTGTTAAGATCTAATCGTATACCGTGTGTGTGTGTGGTGTAAATATATGGCCATTTAAAATTCAAATACAGAATGTGGAGGTCATTGTAGGAACCTTATGTGCCTCAGCAAGTATGAATGAATTATCAGACTGCTTTTATTCTTTCCTTACTCTTCACATTGCTATTTGCAGCTGGGAGCTATGCCATAAGTTACCTTTATATTAGCATTGAAAATTCCAAGGCTTTAAAAACAAAATATTTCTTCTTCTTTTACTCCTGCTTATATTTGTAAGCTGCAGAAACATACAGTGTGTCTGTTGATCAGAAATGGGTTCATACGTTAGAAATCTGGTAAGCTAAAGTGTGTTTGGCATGGCTGGGAAGAAGAGAGAACCTGTGGATTTACGAGTCGCTGACCTCTGTGGTATGGCTGGTTGTTTTTACCTCGCCCATCAGACTTGTGCCAAGTGTCTGTGGTGCCTGGGTGGGTGGAGAGGATCTTGTTCAGCTACAAGGCTGCAGTACCGGGGTTTTGAGCAGAGAAGCTGCTGTATCTGTGGAGAGCTGTAGGCATAGGCAAAGCAAGCGGCTGGCCGGGACAGGAAGGTGCTGGGGGTGGCAAAGCAGCTGCAGCCCCGCTACCGGCTCTGCATGTCCCAGGCGCCTGGGCAGCAGCTCTGTGACTGCTGCTGGGAGCAGTGACTGTGAGTCCCAGGTGGCAGAGCTGGTGGCATGGGAGCCCCGACCTCTGCCCACCCGTCTGCTGCTGGGCAGCAGCTGGGCACCGGCCCTCGCTCGCCAGCGATCCCTGGCTTTAGCTCTTTGCCTTCTTTTTCTCTTGCAGGAGCAGCAAAACCAATTCAGGTCTTGGTGCTTCATCCTTAGGGTAGCCAAATTCAGGGTTGCTTGTGATACTGAGATGCCTTGCTCTGGATGTGTTGGTCTCCTGGTAGCTCTGGCAATAGGGGAGCAGGGGAGGCCCCCTTCCCATTCTTGCTTCAGCTGCAAGCCGGCGTCACCCCAAGAAAACTCTCCTTCCCTTTCCCCTTGCTCCTGCATGGCCTGGGCAGTGCTCCTGGGGAGGACTCTTTGTGTGGGAGACCCCCATGTGGAAGAGTTTTAAAAGGGTGATTTGAAAGAAAGATTTTACTATAGAAACTTATCTCCTGGTGGTGAGGTCATTCTCCAGGGAGGTAGGAGACATCCTATATTGTAGCTAATTGAATATTGTAGCTAATCGACTGGATGAAAGAACCACAAGTGTCTCAGCTGAACCTGAGGGTATCCTCTGGAATAAGCAATAGATGCAAAAATTTAGGTCCCTAGGGAGTGTGTGACTTCCTGTCTTCTGGGAAGTTCCTGGCACAAGTCCTGAGCTCTGGTACATGCTTTTTCCAAATTCCTGGTTCTGCTACTGTTCAGGAGTGGCTATTACGCTGGGGAGCTCTTTGGTCTGTCACAAAGGGCCATTGCTTATTCCTTCTACCAACAGCTGGGAAAGAGCTTTTGCAGTGTAAGTGGCTGCGGTTCTGGGCACCTGATTACTCCACTTCCCTTTTCTCTTTATTCTGGTTTGGCATTGCAATCCCCACCCAGTTCTTTTCAGAGTAACACAAATTAATGTGTGTAAGCTTATTGACAGCGCAGCCTCTTTTTTTTTTTTTTT
>VXAA01003467.1:2901045-2915600 GCA_013399115.1 Anseranas semipalmata
TTTTTTTTTTAGCAAAAGAAAGGGGAAGTGTAATGCCTGCTTGTTAATGTATTTAGATAAGTTCATGTGACAGCTGTACCTGGTGGTACAGACATCGATTTCTCCCCTCTTCACCCTGAAAATTTCGAATGGTCTGATTTTGCTTTCATGTTGTTTGTATGCAGTACTTTACACTAAGGGTAAGACACAGGCAAGCATGCAAAATTGATGTTTTCACTTCTTGCCAGATTTTCTAACTAAAAAGATTTCCTCCTGGCAGTTCTGTCTCCAGATATTACCACCCCATCTTCTAAAATTGTAAAAGCCCCTGTATATTTGATATCTTGTGGACTCTCACCAGGTTTCAAAGGGAGACTATATTTGCTGGGCAGGTTGTCGATAGAACATAAAATATGAGTGAAATTGTAATTTTATGGCAGATACTATAGCTGTAACTGTCACAAGCTGTCTGTATCCTCAATAGCCAGATGAAAAAAGTGTCTAAAAACATTTGATCGACTTTTTTTTTTTTTTCCCCAGTTAAGCCAGGAAAAAATCCTTAAAATTATGAACATGGTGAAAAATAAGGAAGTGAGCATTGAAGGAGCTTTGCATTTGGCACAGAAAGAGGTGTATGCTGAAAAGGTAAGGTCACTCTCTGATCTATTTTGCAAGACATCGAAATGTACAAGCATGTTCTGAAAAGCCTGGTTGAGTGTTAGGAGCATGTCTGTGCTGCTTTCAAAGCTGCAGTCCCAATTTGTGCGAACGTATACGTTCCAGTTTATTCCAGTTCGTAACCGAAAGTGTCTGGTACTAATGGCTAAAATCTGCTGCCACAGTTGGGTTATCTGTGTCCTGTGTAATGGATATCTCAAGTAGATGCTGTGGCTTATGTTCAAGTAATTACCTGGATTAAGTGTTTTAAATTTAGTTCAGATGTGTCCATACAAACTTCCTCATTCCCTGAATAGGTTAGTTGTGTACATTAATACATCAGCGTTGTACTCTACTTATTCCCAATCCAGTCTCTCTCTCTGCTTTCTCTTTCCATCATCACCACTGAAGTGTCAGCAGAGAATTCTTTGGAGAACTTTTCACTATCTAGTTCCCTTTCTGAGCTGGATTTTTGAACCCCTCTCCCTGTGGGAGCATCTCTAGGAAGGAGTGAAATCTTATGATGTGCTAATGACACAATCTGAAAATTTCTTGCATGGCAGGAACTAATAGTGATTTTGAGACAAACCTGGTGCTTTTTGGAATTTTTAAAAATAACTTTTTGAACTGTTTATTAACTTCTTGGCTGGAAAGAAGTAGAAGAAGCAGCAAAAATAAATACTAATAAAAAAGCAGCATAAATTTTGCAGAAAGGCTGCAGCCAACAAAATTATTAAACTGAACGGCGTAAGACTATGTGGATGTGTATTCTCAGAGTAAGTAAAGAAAGGGTTCCTTTTCTACTTTTGCTGCATTTAAGTTTTTGTGATAACTAATTATTAGAAATAAGTGAAATTTGATATATCTGGATCATGACCTTCCCCTCACTACATTTTCCTGAAGAAGTAAAATTAGTCATTGTCCATGCAAATAATATAGCTGATGTAAGAGATCAGATAACAAATTGTATACCCTCACATAATATCAAGGAACAAAGATCTGCCATTTTAATGCACCATATTCAAGGGCTTGTAAATATTTTTCTTTAAAATCACAAACAGCCTTTCTCTCTGCTCGTTAGTGCATTTTATCAATGGCTTATACTCGTGTATTTTGAAATGCACTTAGTCACTTGCATGCACTCTGTTCTTTTCTTCCTCTTCTTCTTGTTTTCTGCTCTCTTTTTCATTTTCCATCCAAATCTGTGATCCCTCCCTTAGTTCAGCAGGAGTAGTGGATATTTTGTGTTTGTGAAAATCAGACCAGGAGGGTGCTTCCATGCATCTCCATGTGGAGTACTTCTACAAAGCCCCCAGCATGAGCTGAACACTGTTCATTGAGGGTGATTTCACCTGAGAACATGATTGCATTTGAGTGGACAAAAAATAACAGCGTGGACTTATTGCTGATTTCTGCTCTATTTTTTCAGGATTCACAGGATTTACTAACTGGCTCACAATTTAACTTCAGTATCTACAAATACAAACACTATCGGTGGCAGAAACGAATTTTGCAGGTAATTAAAAAAAATTCTTACTTTTGAAGAAATATATAAAAAATATAAGGTGCTTAGGTTGCTCAATAAATGTTACAAGACAGCTTTATACATTCTGTGGTTTGGTGACCTGCCAGAAGGGTGCAAGATATTGAAGAAACTTTCTACCTTTTACACCAAAAGTATTCTGGGGGTAATATCTGCAACTCACTTTACTGAGCCCCTGACAGGGCAGTAGAGTGAACTTGATGATCTACAAGGTTATTTCACCCCTAAAAAAACCCAAAATTTGTCACAAAGATAATTGATTATAATAGGTTCTGCCTGGGAGATGTTCTTATTTATTACTATGCAAATGTAAATGCATACATGTGATGCAGACGTACTTAATATCTGTCTCCACTTCAAATATGATCCCTAAAACCTACCTATATACTTGGGAAGAAATGTACATGGGGATACTCAGAAGCACAAGCCCCATTGAAAGTAAGAGGAACTCAGGAATTCCCAACGACAGCACATATTTTGGCAAATCTTTCTGGAAAATTTTTCATTTCCAAGTTATTAGTTTAAGATTTAATAAGGTGTTTTCTAACATGTTCGTTTATTTTTCAAATGCTAAAGTTGATTCCCCAACAGGTTCACAAACCTTCCATCACAATAATGAACTGTGCTACATCTCCTAAAGAGATGCCATCTATCTTATTTTCCAGTTTCTGGGCCAGGGCCTCAGCAGGTGTAAAATTGAAACAGGTTCATTGACTTCAGTGCAGTCATTCCTGTTAACTTCATTGCAGCTGAGAATACAAAGCATTGTGAAAAGGATTTAATTTAAAAATAACACTTTATTTGGAGTAGATACTTGTTCATCACAGATTACATGCTACATGTACTTCACACATTACACCTTTCTCTTCTGGCAGAACTATGTGACACGACTAGAAAAAGGGGGATCTTCTGGTCAATATTTAAAGATTCTGATTGCGGTTTTAAGGAAACTTGCAGTTTTGATCCTAGAGCTGTTGCCCCCCAGTGTATAAAGAGAGAACTGCAGTTTTCAGGGCTGGCAAGTTGGGGTCTGTGAGGAGCATTACATTCCTATGTCTGGCTATTTGCTAAAAAGCAAACATAGATTTTAAGGCAAATGCCTTATTGACTTATTCTCCTTATAAGGTTATCAGTGTGTGTTTTTTTTTTTTTTTTTGGTTTTGCTCCAAGTTGATGACTATCCTTCCAGGGTTCTGCCAAACAGACTTTCTTATTCATTGCTTCACTGAGATTGTATGAAGCATGATAAGACATTTTTACAGAGACAGTTTCATTTGGCAGACTATGCATTTCATCTCTGGTTACTCTGTCCTGTGAATTCCTTTTCTGACATTATGAGCCCTTAAGGCTTTACTGACTTACCATGCCATAATGGGACAACACTTGCCTAATATTAGAGTAACCTTTTATCAATAGTCCATGAAGTCAGTGGTCTCGTTGTTTCTGGGAACCTGGATTTCACAGATTCCCTCCCCCCCGAAGTTTGGACAAAATCTGATAATGAGTGTGTCCAACTTGTACATGCTAAAGGATGTTTTTTGTTTACTACATCTCAACTGTAGAAAGCATAACATCCTTATTTCCCTCAATATCCACAAATGTTTGGAATTAAAAGATTATTTGGTTAGATGCAAAGCTGATGGGGAAAATGGAGAAAGCTATAATAGATGTTGAACATATAATTTTGAAAACTTGGACTAGTCTAATTGCAGTCCTCTAGTTACCAGCAGCCTTCAAAAGTCGGAGATGATTCTGCTTTGGAGATTTTCTGCTATAAACAGAAATGAGGAAAAGGCCATGGTGTTAATGTTCGGTTGGCATGGTCTGCACTATACAAATGAAAGGTGCCAGGAATCATTTATGATCAAAGGTAAATACCTAACTCAGGCAAGATCTGAGTTTGTCTTCTCTGTGGGCCACACTCACTGATGCTGGGCAGTCAGATAATATTCACATCTTATTGTATCAACAAAGCTGTTTCTGCTCAGCAGGGATGGACGTACAGAACAGTTACTGGAATCTGTCTGTACCAGTTTTTAACACTGTAAATAAAATTGTACAGTGGAATGATAATAATCTTATTTTGGAACAACCAATTTTTAATTGTTGTAGCTGGGAGGCAGCAAAAAATAACTTTATTGGCTATTAATATTGTTCCACCTCTATGTATATGTATATATACACACAGGCAAAAAATCTGTGTTAGATCAGATCTATAAGCACAATGTTTGTGTCAGAAAGTAATCTCCCAATAGTATCCTCTTTTCCTGACACAGAAGCTGCTGTTACAAAAATAAGCACCTTCACTTCGTTTTAGTACTGGGACATAGGCTGAACTAGTTAGTAATTGAATCTCTACTGAGATGGTCATGCCATTAGTTTGTGCTACTACTACTGCTGAATGGGAAGGTTTTGCACTGTGTTTCATAACACAAGGAGAATTTCAAAAGAAATAATATTTCAGAATGATAAATTGATACATATTCATCAAAAGAAATAGATAGTCATTGTAACTGTGTTTCCCTGTTTGTTTTGTAACTAAAACAAATACAGTACAGTATCTCAATGGTGGAATGTAATTTTTTATTCTAATCGTTGGCAAACTAGACACATATGCAAGGGCATTTAGCTTAGAATGGTAATACTGGGAACGCTCTCTTTCCCTTCCAATGAAGAGAAGTGATGGAATCAAATAATGAGAACTTTCTATTCCAGATTGATTTCAACACAAAGACAATTTTTAACATTGAAAAAGGAATTATTAAGAAGCAGTTCCCTTTCACACAAGTCAAAGCCTGTGAAGATACTGAAAGAAGACGCTTCAGCATTGTGTTTCATGGGCGACAAGATTATGAGCTGGAAGCAGTGTCTCTTGATGATAAAAGGAAGGTAAGTTTTTATACTGCCATAGATAGATTGCTATAAATAACAGCTAATGTTATGGTAGTACCCAGCAGGTCCCGGTCATAAATGGGAATTGTTATGCTGTGCATTGTGCAATCAAAGAACTAGGTATGTCTTTATTCTGTGTATGTTGATACATAGAACAAAGGGAGTGTGAGTTCAGGATAAAGTTTGGCCACTAGGACTGAAGATGTACAGCTAGCTCAGGATGTGGTATGAAGATGGATGCAATTTTTTTTCGACAACATCTTGAATGCAATTGGTCTGAGATTGTATTAAAACAAGCAAACGAAACTGATGCCATGCACATTTGAATTTTAATTGAAGTTTTCTAAGAGGTTGTTTTCTTTATACAAGACATACATTTATAAAAATGCCTACTCTTAAGAATGAATGAGGCTGTCCTGATGCTGGGGGGGCGGGCTAGTGATTCATCTTTTGCCATCAAAATACACTGACATTATAAAGTTGTCAGAGGAAGACAGCCTAGGTACAGTTACTAGGTATTTGTGTGATTAAATGATTCATTTTTGCAAGATTTTGTATGAACTGTTTCACTTTGAGGTTTCAGCTCCTTTTGAGTTCTAGGCTCAATCAAATATTCTAAAGAGCTAGTGTAATTAGACTCTACACTGCGACTTGAGAAACTCAGGTTGTGACATTAGCACTAGCCTTTCGCCTGAATGCATATACGGCCTGTGTTTGGGGTGGGTCAAGTCTTGGAATTCATGTCATCCCACTGCTGAAGCACTGAAATCAGATGCACAATTCAGGTTGAGATATAAAGTCTTAAAAAGTATGGAAGAGTTTGTAAACGAACTTCTGATGTAACCTGTTAGTAAGAAGCTTTTTGCAGAGGGGTTTGTCCCTCATGAAGCTTATCAGTTTGCAACACAGGCAGAAACTTTTATTCCAGATGAACAGCAGCTTCTGGCTGATTAGCTTAACTTTCAAAATAGATTACAACTAGCAGAAGAGCTTAAAGGTACACTTGTTCTGTGGTGAGAACACTCAAATAAAGCACTGTATAACAACAATAGTGCTTTAAATTCACACCCACCTTAATCCATGCTATTTTCAGCTATAGCAAACTTCCATTTTTCTTCTGGGTTTGTTTGAGATTTCATACTAAATCAGTCAAGTACTACTTGGACTTGAACTGAGCTGAACAGAAACTATGTCTTAGATTGCTTTGCATATGAATTAAAAAAAGTAAAATTATGTTTTACAGTAACCCCTCCAGAAGAAAGTTATATTCTTACGCTGACAGGTTTAGGGCTGTGGGCATAACAACAAATTGCAGTTAAGTAGTTTAGCATCATAGAACGACCCAATTTATTTTACATAAATTTATTTTACCTATTTGGCTGCTTCTTATAGTGTTGTCTATCATTTTTGTTAATGTCTAATTCAAGGGAATTAATATGGAAAATATACTCTCTGCCACTTATTATACAGATAATATACCTTCTGAGCAGAGTTATACAGAGTAACTCATACAAAAGACCAGAAGAGTCCTGCTCTGGAAGATCTGCAGAATGTGATGTGATACACGAAGGACTGCTGGATTTGCAGCAGAACAGTTTTATATCCACTGAATGGGTGAAGTACGAACTGTATCTTTGTAGACCTGTGGGTTGTAGATTTTGTTAAATTTTCTGATAAATACCTTAAGATTTTATTTTGTTGATAATAAGTTAATTATTTAATTTATTTCTAAAGGTAAAATTTAGATGCCCAATCTGCATGAGATGAAAACAATGAAATTAACTGTTAGGGTAATAGTGGTGCCCAATACGGTGAAGTTCTAGTGTGGGCCAGAGACCAAGACGTGCTTTACTTTTTTTTTACGCACAAATATGTAACAATGATGGTTGTCAGAGTGTTTTTAATGATGGCACTTCTTTACATTTACCTGTTTACTTTTTACTGAATTTTCAGTCATAGCAAAAGGACAGAAAGATTGGCAAAGCACATAAAGAGTGTAGGAGTCCTGCTAGAGGACGTTGACACACACTGGCCAAATGGCTGCCCCAAGCCTTGTAATTCATTCTCGCAATGTTCTGAACTTCTCTCCTGTGGGAGTGACCAACCATGGTTGCCTGATGGCGTGGTGGTCTGAGACAGGAATCATTATTCAGCAGGAGATGAACTGTTACCACCATTTCATTCCACCTCTAAACTATCACAGTTAGGGATGACTTTTGCTTCCACTTACTCTCTTAACTAATGAACTGGCTGCAGTTATTTTACAGAGTTTGCTATCCATCCTAAGAGCCCACAGCTTCTAAAATACCTGCTCCTTTTTCCCATGGTCAGGCATTGTTTATACTATCAAATGAGAGAAAGAGAGAGGAAAAAAAATCCATCTAGCAAAAACTAATGAAAAAAATTTAGCATTGTAATTATCTGCACAGGGCAATTATCTCAAAAGACTTCACAGTTCACAGAAAATAATTTTAATTGTTTTTAAAAAGCTACCATTGTATGTCTTGTAAACACTATCCTCAAGTGTGTCACAGGATTTGTTACCTTGCAACATTTAACAAGTTTGTTAACAAACAAAAATTGATTTTTATTTATCTTGTGAAGCAAAGCCCTTGTTGCTTTCCACTTGATATTAATCCTCTCTTTTTTGGCAAAGTAAATAATGGTGGAAACATCTGGAGATCCGATTAAACTATAAGTCCCTGCTTTAAAGAAAGGAGAGATCAATATAACTGCCAGCTCCATTAAGCAATTCTTATCACTTTGGCTGTTATGTGGGAATAGATGCAATTTATATTTTATGTTTAATTCTTCTGGTGCTGCAAAACTTATTTAAATTCCTCATATAACACCTTAATCAACTAGCCACACCTTGAAGAGAGAGTGGAGGGAAAGAAAGGTCTGATAGAACTGTCAGAATGATAAAGAAATGCAGGAAAAATGAGAATGCAAATGCTTAAATAAAAATAAAAAACACATACAGTAAAGCCCCACGCTTTCGTTCAACTTGTTGAATGTGGGGCCTTTGTTATAAGCAGGAGAGCAGAATCCTAGAGGAGAAACTGAAGCAGGAGATTCTGCTGTAATAGAAACTGTTTATGGTTAGGCAATTTGTGCCAGGAATAATTTATCATTTGAATAGGTGATACTGACATTTTGGCACAGTGACTTCTGATGGAAGCCCTTCAGTGGAGAACACTGTGACCCCTTCTCCAAGTGACTCATGGGAATGAAGGGGACCAGGATCAGTCCTCACGGAGTGAGAGCATGCACAGGGTCATTTCCAAGAGGGAGAGTTGTTGGACTATAAGGCTATGCACTAACTTATATTCTGGTGACTTGTTTATAGCTTGGTGGCAGTAAAACCTGGAAGACCCAGAAACTGAACAGTCGACATATTATGTTCTGATCAGCCACGTAGTAAACTCTGTTAAAAGCTCACAGTCCCAAAGAACTAACATCACAAACAAATGAGAAGGATAAATAGAGTGGGAGGGACAGACTGTGGCTAACAAACAGAATGTGTGTGATTTTTAGTCAATAGATCTCATTCTTAATTTTAGCTCTAATTTGATCACAGGCATAGCAGGCAGGAACTTCACGTTTTATGTCACTGTTTACTTATGTGTCAGATGAGAATAAGAAACCTTTATCTCAAAGGTTTTATGCTTTAGTGTTGATACTTTTTGGCTATTCCATGGAAGATAATATAAAAATGTGGAGACTCATTGACAATGGAAAATTCTTTAACAAAGACAAGGATTGTGTAAATAAGTAGTCTGTGAAGAATGAACAATATCTCTGTTCCTTGCCCTTCAGGTACTTGGTACAACTGCGTGAAGGAGAGTTGACTTTGTATTGCATAGGTCTGGGAAGAGAGAGCAAGAATGCACACCCTGTAATGAATACAATTAATTTGTCCGGTGGTAATGTGAGTGTCACCAAGGAGAATGAATGTGGTACCTTTTCAGTCCAGACCAAAGAACACAATTATTTGTAAGTATAGTTGGTAATTAATAATTTGTTAAAGCAGAACAATCGAAAACAAGGTCAAGCAACAGAGAATCTCAGTGTCCCAGAAGAAAATACAGCAGGAGGGAAATGAGGCCATCAAATTTATGTAGATAACCCCTACTATAGCCATGCAGTGATTTGGCAAGTATTTTATGGACGAATCAAAAGTACCACATTGTGGAATTGAGAAGATGCATTGAAATACTACCCACAAAGACTTGTCTAGTCACTGTGTCAGGAGTCAATTAAGAGATATACCAATCAGCTTGATTGGACAGATGTGTGAACAGGTTCTGACCAGCTTGTGCACCAAGCGCAGTAAGACTTAGCACATTGTTCACCTTCCCCCAAGGTGGAGAAGAGGAATTATGAGGTAACTGCACCACAAAGTCAATATATGGCAGAACTTCAGCTCTCTAACCTTAGACACGTGAGCAATTGACTCTGTCTGAAAAGGTCAGAGTCAGCAGCACTGGGCTCCTTTGACAAGTAAAGCTGCTGAACATCATTCTGCTTAAATAAGAAATATCTGTGGGTATATTAGTCAGCATGTTATTTACACTTCCTTATGTTTATATATGACATTCTTAAATTTCAGGTTTCGAATACCCTTTACTGTCCAAAATAACAGGACAGAGGATGTTAGCAAGCTCCAGAATGAATGGGTGTCTCTCATAGAAAGATACTGTCAGCTGCGCAAGGGTGCTCCTCTGTCTCAGGAGGGATCTCAAGGATACACCTCCTCTGAAGCTGATTATGAGAATGTTACTGTAGCTGATTATGAGAATGTTACTGTAGCTCCGAACGAACACCAAGAAGAGGCCCTCCATTTTGGTGTGAGTTCTGCAACAACCAGTCTGAACAAGCCTTCAAACTCCGTGACAAAGCCTGCAGAAGGGGAAGTAGCTCCGGCATCACCATTTCCTCCACTTCCCATAAGTAAGACAGAGGTGCCACCAGCCCCACCTGCATTCCCACAGCCCTGCAACCTTTCTCCCTTGACAAAGAGAACCAAAGCCTTTCACTGGGATGTTGTTCCTTGTGATAAGGTGAGGATGAAACTGATAGTAGCTGTTGGGGGGGGTGGGGTGGGGGGTGGGCAGAGCCTGTATTACATGTATAGTTGTCATAGAAGTACAGCTGTGCCACAAAACAACTTGGATGCCCTTCTGTATGTTTGTATGGAACAAAGTGACCCTGTTCTTTTGGATTTTTCTTTTCCCTGTCACTCCTATGTTTTTAGATTCAAAAATCCGTCTGGGGATCATGTGACCCATGCAAGAAAAAAATAGACATATCCAGACTCTGTGATCAGTTCCAGATCCAGGACTTGGCAGTATTTTCAGGCAGTGAACCTCCAGTCAAACAGCACATCCTGTTAGATCAAAAGGTTGCACATAACTTCAGTAAGTTTATTAACAAGAACTGCATACTTCTATCTGAGGAACTGGGGTGAGAACTGTATGCATTTTCTATTTGTAGTTTCTACCATTTGGTGGGTAAAAGAGACAAGCTTGTGTCTAAATCTTTTAATTCAGTGTCAATCTACTCATTTGTGAAAATAGACCTCCTGGCTCAGTTGATGTAAGTGTGGTCCTCAACAATGTAGAGTAGAAACACCAAACTTCTCTTCCTGTGCAAAACACCTGGATGTGCCCTCAAGCTGCAATGCTGTTATCTTAGGGCAGACATGTAAAATCATGTATAACACCTGTGAAATCAATATTAAGACTCTGACTTCAAAGGCTTTCCAAATTTTGTGGGCTGGCCAGGTGACACAAGTCACCAGAAACCAGGTTGGTGGCTGGCACTTTGAATGCTGTGTTCAGTCTCTCTCCTACACTGAGCTTAAGAATATTCATGTAGTGTGAAGTAGGTAGGTGTAAGAAGCCTTTGAGACAGCTACAAGCCAGGCTGCAGGAAGTCTCTTGACCTTTCTCAGGCTGACTCATATAGCTTAGACTGTGAATGGATGTCTTGAATGATCACGAACTGGATCCTTCCCTCTCACAACCTAGGTATGATTCTGCCAAAGGCCTAACCTAGAACAGTCTTTCATAGCTAATGAAACAGGTCAACATGTAGTTCTGGTCTTACTAATAAAATGATATAAAGGGCTTTCAATTTCTCTAATGAGAAGTAGTAGATATTAAAGGAGCAAGAGTAATCGTTCTTCAAAGACTACTCTGGTTTCTTTTGCAGAGATGGCTTTCCAAAAAAGTTCTATAATCTAGCACTGTTTTAAGAAATGTTACATGTGAAAAGAATTCAGGGCAGCTAATTTTGAAGTTTTAATGATTTCATCTTTATGAATATTGATAAGAAGGAATATACTTTGGAGACTGTGTAAAGTTTTCTTTGAGAACTGTAAATAGAAATAACTTGGAATTATTGTGTCCATTGACTAATAATTTGAAGGATTAAAAGGAAGTGAGTGATATGAAAGCTCTGTTGTAGATGAAAAGGATCCTGTAATAGCACTTTTATCTGCTGAATTATTGCAGTTTCTTTTAGGGAATTTCTTTCTTTTGGTTTGCAAATAGTGCCATTCTTCCTTTTGATCCTATTCCTCTTACAACTTTTTTTCATTGAGACATTCTACATCTGTTTCTTAATCTTATCCTTAAAGTCCCATCATATACTTATTATAATGGACAGTACTTAGATCAAAAGTTAATTTGATCCTGAGAATTCTTATTAATCTTCCTGCAAGTGCTGCAAACCACAGTTCTTAAATTAATGAATAAAAAGATGAAGCTCCAAAATGCCAGCAGGTTAAAATTGCTTGAGAATTTGAGTGGATGTCCAAACACGAGAGAAAAATGAGAATTTTGAGAGAAGATCTACACAGTAAATTCAAGACCAATGTGTGAGAAAATGCAGATAAAAGCTATGTTATCTAGTGGCTTCTTGTTGTCAAATAAACTTCTGCCACACAGAGAACAATGTGTCAGAAAGAGAAACAAGAAAAACACCTTCAGTTTACCAAAGAAAGAAACCAGGGAGGTGTATGTTAATCCAAGAATGTGGGATCTTGGTGGTGAAAAACTGATTCAGGAGTCAAAACACGAGTTTCTGTGACTTGATTGATGTCTGTTTCTCTGCATAAGAACTAGTTTCCCATATGTAAAATGCTTGTTTTGCCTAGGAAAATAATTTGAAATTTAAGATGACACGGTAATTTTGAGAAAAATTTCAAGAAATGGGTAGAAACTGAGCAGGAAGTACATAAATGTTAATTTTAGTTTTGAAGAAAAAATTGTTCTCTTTTTGGAATAAAAGAAAGTTTAGAAAGGAGGCATAGACTCGCCTGCTTCAAAAGAGTTGTGAGTGTTACAGAAGAATAAGACTTTTCTTTGATTTAAAGATAAACTACCGTATTCAGATAAATCACTATTCATCCACTTTGTGCAGGTTTTTATGAGTATTCTGGAAAATGAGTTCAACAGCTGTAACATATACAGATACAGTGAATTATGAATGCATACATGAGATTAGAAAACTAATTCTGAATTTGTGCCACAAATATTTTCATTAGAATCCAGTTCTCAGAACAAGTGCAACTGAGACAAGGAGCTGAAACAACCCTTGAGTAACAGAGAGCATCTTCAGTTTTATTTGCAATTGATTTCTTTTAAAGTCTGATGACTAGAAATCATTCAGTGGCTAATTTCAAATACCAAAAATGTTCAAGAAAATCTTAAATGCTTTGTGAGTGGTTTGTGAAAAGAAGGAAGCAGTGAAATTTTAAAATCAACATTTTACTATGAATTATTCACTGTGCTACTGGCCATGGATATCATCCTACCTGAAGAGATATATGGTTTAAAAGGCATAGGGAGGCAAAAGATAGAAGACATAAAAGTCATAAGAAGGAAAAAGGGAAGATTCTGTCAGGCTTAGCACTAAATCTAGATCTTCTAACAGAATTAAAGGGGTGGAAAGTGTGTCAGAAGAAGAATAAATGCTATATACTCCATTGGCCAACAGTCTCCTGAGAGCCGTTATTAGCTGATTCAGGCCACAGCAAGTTCCTATAATCTGAAAATCTCTGTGATGTTTTAGGATTGGAGAAAAGTGGTAAATCACAGACATCCTTCCTGAGTTCTCCTTCCCAATCCCCCTGTGCTGCTCAGAGGAGTTAGCAGGGCTCTCGGACAAGTTTCACACAAACACTGTGAAGCATTTAAAGCTTCTCACTTTATCCCTTCCATTCACTTGCTTGTGCTTCCTATTTTACTTCCTCATCCTTTGGTAATGATGATGGAAACAGGCAGTAATTAAAGAATAACTGGCAAGGCAAAGTAGTCTTGGGAGCACCAGCCTTACCAATGGTTCTTCACCTATTTGGGGAAGAGACATCTTAGTTCCATTTTCCTATTGTAATGTGTATTATAAGCCAGCCCCATGTTAGCACACAAGTCTTAAACTTTATAAAAACTTAATCAGGTTTTAGAATATCAGCAAAAAGTATCTCTCAGTGAAGGTCTGCCAAGGACAGTATTAAAGCACATTCACTGGGCTTGAAGTGGGGAAGAAGTTTCCCATGTTGCCTTCATTTGGGGATTAATTTTTGTTGCATGGACTCCAACTGACTTCTTTTGAACCCTAGAAATTAGACAAAGCAAGTAAACAAAATCCAAACGAATGTAAAATTTATTTTCTTCAACCTTTAAACCTTTAAAAAATTTATTTTCTTCAACCTTTAAAATACTATAGTATGCCAATATGCAGTGTTTTTATTCAGAGAAAAAATATTTTGAATGTTAAGCTGAGTGCAAGAGAAATATGTAATAATAAGTACTTGAGTGCCTTCTGATAACAGTATCTTGATAGTTCTGTCTTAAGCTTTGACTATGTTCTGACAAATACATTTTTGCTTGACTACTGCTATGTATATTTAAATGAAATATGAAGACTGAGTTTTTGCTTTAGCATTAGCAGCTACTAAGTGATTTTTTTTTTTAATCTGGAAAGTATGTTTTGATGATTTTTCCTTCCATGAGCATTTTCTTCCAAGTAATCTAAGCATTTCTTTCCCCAGACATTTTTCTTAAAAGTTTCCATATAAAACCAAGCGAGTTGAAAGAAAAACTATACATTATACATGAAGAGAGTGGTGGACTTACAGATGAGCAGATTACAACACTACGAAGGTAATCTTTGGGGTTCAATTGTTTATTTATAATAAATTCTATGTTTTGGAGAAGGCACAATTTTCTGCAAGTAATGGGAAGTTCAGGAAAAATGCTACTGAGACATTGGATCTATCCTGACCATAGATAAAATGTTAGAGTTGCACACAGAAATCTCAGTTCTTGCAACTGACGTTGTAGAGCATTCTTCCAAAATATAACTCTTATAACTCTTCCCCATGTTGTGTAGGAAGGGAACTGCAGGAAATGACAGCAAATCTGACAGGACTTTGTTGAACTGGTTACAAGGAGCAGAGTTAGTTTAAAAAAAAAAA
>VXAA01003467.1:2915630-2947371 GCA_013399115.1 Anseranas semipalmata
AAAAAAAAAAAGAGTTGTGGCAGTGAGCAGGTGTAGCAATGGTGGGCTCAGAAATGAAAGAAACAAAATGAATTCTGTTCCCTGCTTAAAAACTGATTTGGAGATAGGAAGCCAGACAAGTGTTTAAGGAGAATATCAGTAGAATATCAGCATTTCTGAGTGCCAGAGGTCTGTTTAAAACAGAATGCAAATTTTGGTATCTTAAAAACAAACAAACAAACAAAAACATTATATTAAGAGAAATACATTTCAGGAGTGTAAGCAAACCATTGGCATATGAAATTTGTAGGAGCTGGATTGTATCTCTGAATAGTTTAAGATGCAGGAAAGGAGTGGGTCCTAGAGTAGTATCCATTACACATCCAAGTCCCCATGCAATGCATGTGATACCTGTGCCATTTTATTACACACAGTGTTATGAAAATTTGAGGTGAAACTGCTTCTTGCTTCAAAATGAGAAAATTGAGTGTTTTGCTAAAAGGGAGCTTGAAAAACCATGATGCTGGGAAAAAAAAAGTTGAGGAAGTAACTGTTTTTGCTACCAATGTGCCTACTTCTTGTGGAATGAGTTTAATTCTGGCCTTTAAATCCTGATCCTGATCAATACAGTAATTTTAAAGTTTGCAGGATCATGCCTGCACTTAGAAAGTGATGAGAACAGGAAGAACAGATGTGAAATGTATGGAATTAATGTCATTGAGATGAGTTTGTACAGAGCTTGCCTGAAGTATGAAGGGACATGGACAAGGCACTGAATATTTAAATGTGTTCTTGAGGAAGTTTCCATGCTTTCTACTTGCTTTACCATGTATACCCCACACTGGTGCACAGCAGATTGTGAGCTAGTGAAAGGTGTATAGCCCTACTATAACAGAGCTCTATTTTCTTTCAAAGTTGGCCTTAAATACTTCATTAATATATATATATATATATATATATATATATATATATGTATGTATATATATATATATGTATGTATGTATATAAATAATATAAACTGCAGTTTCTAATTGCAGTGATGGAATTGGTGAGGGGATAATTGCAATGAAGTACCTTGAACATTGCAGGTTTTCTCCAATTACATAAGTGGCCCTCTCTGGGAGAACAAATGGTTGGAGCTGGCAGAAGTGAGGAAATCCCCCGGTCCTGCAGTGCAGCAGAGTGGGGGTCTTGGCAGCCCCATTTAAGAGGGCAACCACTGCTCATACCTCAGTTTAAAGGAAAACACCAAACACGATCCATTGTGCAAGCTATAATACAGCACTGCAGATTCAGTACAGGATCTCCATGCTCTTGAGATTAGCATGACACCACTGAGATCGCTGATTTATAGCATCTGGGCTCTTTGTCGTCAGACAATAAACAATAATAATGCTGATGATGGCAAAGAATTTTGAAAGATTTTATTTTTGCCTTGAAGATTTCAGTGTTCCTTTGATAGGAATAATGCTGAGGAAATTTTTCTAGCAAAGGAACATGTAAGAGACATTGGATGCAATATTGCTGTATGCTCTATAGGATCAAGGATTCTGTTCCAGAGATTCTTGCTTATTGTTAAAATCTAGGAATGTGTGTACAAATCTTGCAGTGAAAGGAAGCTTATTTTTCCTGCTCCAACAGTTTTAAAAATGTTTCTGAAATATGATGAGATGCATTCCATGACTGGGGAGTGGATTTCCAAGACAGTTCATTGTCTTACAGCTGCCATTCAGACATCTAACTGAAGTGGCAGACATTTATCTGAAAATGGCAGCAATCAGAAGTTTCTCTTGTAAAACAGACTGTAGTGGAGTTGACATGACACCAGTAGCAGGACATTTAGCATTTCTGAAAATCTTTCCACTTCCTTTAGGTGCCATGGTGGAAAAATTTTAGAGTTGAAAACTGTAGTCTCCAATTAATTGAGAACCTGTGGTTATGACAGGAGTTTAAACAGGATAGGCAGGGACAGGAAAACTCCTCTGTGTGCAAATTATACCTGTCATATAAGCCTGCGCTTGTATGTCTAAATTCCACTATCATAAAATGAAAAACATTTAAAGCCAAGAAAAAGATTCCATTTTTAAGAGTGACCAGTGAGCAAAATGCTCTACTCATGTATCCAGTGAAGGTTAATGGAGGTGGTAGAATATTATTAGAAACTTCAGGACTTATTTTAATAGAGAAACCTTTCCATAGTTGTCTGAATGAATTCTTTATCCTGACATCTTAGAATAAATAACAAGGTACTCTGTCTCTATAAATTTAATTTTTCAGAACAGTGTGAGATTTTAAGTTACAAAAATTCGACTGTAGTCAAATTCATGTAAAAGATATTTGTGGAATGCATTCACATATGCTTGTACTTTCTTTCCCTTGGCTTCCATTGTTTAATGCTTTAAGCTTTGAACCTTCTAGATAACCTGTTAGTTTCATTTCATATACATAATATATTAACAACAACAACAAAAGATGGAATATCAGACTTCTGATTAAACGAAAATATTTGCTGTCATTTTTTTTAAAAGAAGTGTTCTTTGAATTTGCTCAAAAGTTAAACCAACTTTTTCTAATGATAAATAAAATCCCTTTCATCTTCCAGCACTGGTATTTTAAAATGAGAATTATTATTATTTTTTTCTTGATGATGAATGGTGATGAATGGAATATTTTCTAATCTGCTTTAATATAGACTTAATAATTCAAAACCCAGCAATTATTAAATTGAAATGTCATATTAAAATATTGACAGCAGGAAAAAAATGTTATTGTTTGTCTTGTATTCAAAATGCTAAAATCTTTGTTTTATTTTACCCATCTTTGAATCATTTTCCTTACTTCTAATGAAAATGTATATTCATCCTCATGACTGTTTAATCACACTTGCTACAAATTTATTTATTTATTTATTTTTCCAGAGAAAGAAGAGATGATAGTAGACCTGAATACATATTTAAGATTCTTAACACTTCTCATGTGTTAGCTATAACATCAATTCAATTTTTCTTCTTTAAGATACCCTATGAATTCCCACAGTGTATCAGGCAGGCAGATTTCCAAAGGAGGGGGGGAGCTGTGGTGTTGTGAGTTTATTTTTCTTAGAGTAGAAATGTTTAAAGATGTCATTTTTCTAAAAATCTGTGGCTCTGGAGTGCTGTGGGAGAATATTTTGTTGCCTCATTCAGACGAAAGAAAGTTTTGGGTTTGTGTTATGTGCTATTACAACAAAAACGAGAAATGGATCTTGGATGCGATGCAGCACTTAGCCAGAAACACCATTACCCACTTTTGTTCCATGGGCAATGGAAAAGTTTTGGGTGTGTAGGGGTCGGTCAGACTGTGGAACCCTCTGACTAATCGCACTATAACATGAGCCTGCTCTACTTTTGTGCTAATTTTTCAAAGTTACAGCTGGAGATGAGTTGAGTGAGCACGGCCATAGCTGTTTAAAATGCCTGTGTTGTTTCTAGATGCTTTTGAGAGGTTGACAGATATGTTCATCCAATAAATGAAAACAAGGCACGTATATATCAAGTGCAGAATTAATGAACACTTTGGAAAGTATAGCCTTAATTCCCTTACGGTACAGTTTTACCTTTTCCAAAATAACCCATGACATTGTAAATTGTCTGTAGATCTGCAGATGAACTACTACTGACTGTTATTTTCAAGCTTTGCGCATATATAAATTTTCAGATATGCAGATTATCTGCAGATTATTTTTTGCTTGCTGTGGTACAATTGGTTCAAATGTCTGTAAAGTACCAATGCTTAAAGAATAAATATGCATTATGTAAAACAATAAACAATAAGAAATTCTGACTCATGGAATGGAATGACTTTTACATTATGACAATATTCAATATTTGATTTTCATTTGCTGTTTTACAGATACATGCTAACACCAAAAGATGCGGAAAGATACCAGTCATTCAAGGGGTCTCCTTCAGAGCTGCATGTGGTTGACCAGTTTATGCTAGAGGTAAAAAGGCACAGCATTAAAACGCACCACATGCTATTTCTAGGACACCCTCTTCTAGATAAAATCACTACAAGTAGCTGTTAGTTGGAACTTAAATTTACAGTCTTAGTCAGAATCATTGTAAGAGGATTTATCTGATAAAGAGTTGAGACAGTAAAAATTATGAAGAGAACTTTATGGATCTATTTTTGCATCTCCAGTTAATATGTCCTCTTCTTCCCTCAAAATAGGAACTGATTTATTCTGAGCTAGATTTCCAAAATCTCTAAACATAAAACTGTATGCATTTAACTGTTCTTGTTCACAAGAAATGAGCATCACTGATTTTAATAGTCTGGCCCTACCAACATATAATGTATTCTTGAATTTGCATATGCAAATCAGGCATATACAGACATGTTGATTTTCTATTTGTCATAGTATGTATATAGTCTTAAGGACTAGAATAAAATTAATAGATGGGCATAGAAATTAGGAAAATTATGATCCAGATTAATTGCTCAGTGGGTTTTGTTTACTTTTCTGTTCAATTCTATGCAGATGTGTAAAATCCCCCATTTAGGCCAGAGGTTGGATCTCCTGCTTACCATACGTGAACTACCTGTGAGCATGAGAGACTTGGAGCCTGTGAGTAACATGACCGCTTCATCGTTTGTTTGTAATCAAAGCGTATCATTTAGACAGTACGGGTCCAATTGGCCTTAGTGTAGATTTCAAAGCTGTGTAGTTGGGGACTCTTTTTTTTTTTTTTNTATAGCAAAATATTTCACAGTTCATAATGTGGGCAATTCATAGTGTAATAATCCAGGCAGCCTGATGTATATAATATCATTTTGTGGCACTGTTCACAAGTGATAAGAAAAAAGGTTAAAAAAAAAATCTCTATAGATCATGGCTTTCACAGCCAAGAATTGAAAGTAACATGAAACTGTTAGAGACATGCTACATTTGAAATACGATGGCACTATCTGCTGATATACTTGGAATGTGTATCAGCACATACATGATATGTATCAGCATACATCATGTGCTTTTGGGAATCTGAAACTTGGGGTGATTTAGTCATCTGCAGAAAGCAGAATGTAAGGAACCTGAAACAGAGCTTGGATCAGCCAATATGACCCCCTTCTCTGGGTACTATGGAGAATCCAAAATTTTTTATTTATTGAGTGTTTTTTTAAACATTAGCTAGCAGAATTGTTTTCGTTTTATTGTGTTTTGTTAATGATAGATTATTCCACGGTACTGGTTCAAAACAAAACACAGTAAAACAAAAAATAAATGGAGACATATGAGAGCTATGATATGCATGTATATACATTTATGTGCATTTAGTACCATCCTTATTCCACTAAGGTTCACAAAGCACTTGCTAGTGGGTCTGGGAGTGGAATAGACATCCACAAAGGAGCAGGAAAGGGACAGGAAAAGATATTCAAATTTTTATTTGGGGTAAACTTTCTTCTTTCTTTGGCCAGTGATAAGACCGGAGATGATTCAATTCCTTGTGTGGGGAGATTCTTGCCCCACAAGCTGGAAGAATTGTTCTAAAATCATAGATACTTGAGTGAGTTTATTGGACCAGCATCTCATAGACATTTCCTATTTTCAGAAGATTGAAGGAGGATGTCCACACTAAAGATCACTCATTCATTAAAGTGCAGTGTCACAAATCAGGCTTCAAGTCCCTCTCTGACTTCTTCAGGATGACCTAGCAGATGGGGTGGGGTGAGGGGATGCAAATAAACAATATTAGAGTCTCATGGACTGGATCTTCCTGCTGCCTGACCTGCCAGGGTTTGTGTATGCATTGATTCAGAACAAACTATTTTGAAACAATACTACTTCTGTGAAAAAGTTTCAGAGGTTTTGCTCTCATTCTACATGGGAATGAAAACAAAATTTTAAGGTTCTGCAAGTCAGAGTTTTTTTCCTTTGTTTGAATGTGATTAAAACCATAGTAACAGTGAATAAAACTCAGAATAAGAACAGATGGAGAACACTGGGGAGATGCACAGATTCCTGACCCTGTCTGGTACTGTGCTACACCTTTGCTATCCTTCTCTGAAACCAAATATTGGAATATTTGGAAGCTATTATATACTGGTTGCTTTGAAGGATATTTATTGTTCATTGAACAACTGATTCATTTCCTATTTTCTTACTTATGCATACTAACACGTTTATAACGTGTAGATTACACCTAAAATTCTATGGCACAATCTGAGTATTGGCTTTCAGCACCCTCTGGCCCTGTGATGTGCTATAAAAGTTTTAATAAGGGCTTTCAGTGCTCCCTTGTGTTTCATCATTTCCCTGCTTTTAAATTTGTGTGTTGGGGACTGTTGAAAAGAGGTGTGGTGCTAGAAAAATATACAATTCCTAATCTGAAAACAAATCCACCTCTTGTGTCTATTGCCCTAGAAGGGAGGTGTCTTCCCTGGGAAAACAGAAATTGGTACTGAGTTTGATTACAGGAAATTATTATTCTTCCTTCTGGGGAAACTGCACCAAGAATTTTGATAAGATAAGTCTTCAGCTGGTATAAACAGAAGGGAGAGAGGTGAAGGATGGAGAATCTCATACTGTGCTTCGGGCTATCTGCTTCCCCTGATGCTTGACATTTGGTGCAATCTGGTGCATTCAAACAGCAAAACGCTTTTTCTTCAGAAGCATTTTAAGAGATGAGGTTGAATTTCTTTTGGCAGGGCTAGTTTGGCAGCCACAGAGGATATGACCTCCATCTAAGGCAGGGTAACTGTACCAACACCAGCTTTGTCTTGGGAGGATTTAACTGCTCCTTCCTGAAAACCCCTGGCTTCTTCCCCAAAGAAAGTTCAATGGGAAGTTATCAGCTGAAGTGTGACTTCAGGTGGGGACACTGAGGCTTGGTAAAGGGCAGGTATATATTCTTTTATTTGTGCATTTAATCTGAACTGAAGGAAGATTTGTGTGTTTCAGCTAATAAACCAGAAAATCCAAGCAAGTAAGCAGCTGCAATCCAGCCAGAAATTTGTTGCTGTCTTGGAGTACATTTTAGCCATTGGAAACCATTTAAATGAAAACGCTGGAAAAGAGAAGGCTAAAGGATTTCGATTGTCATCTTTGACCAAAGTGAGTAAATATTTTTCTTTTCATTAAAATAATCATATTATAATGTATGTTGGCCATTAACATTAACTCAGTTTTGCCCTGAGTGTGGAGAAAGGCAATCATTTTTAATGAGTAGCTAACATTTTAACATCTGCTCTTGGTTACACTAGAAACAAAATCCGGTTTAATAATGTATTCTTTAATGTGTAGTATAACAAGATGCATTTCCCCATATCAGACAGCAGCGCTGTCTAGATGGGGGCACTGTGGTGTTGAATGCTCTCTGTTTCTAATGAGGTAGAACATCAAAATGCTGACGGCCCTGATATTAAGATCCCCTGGCTAGAAGAGACGTCTGAGCTGCAGGCCCCTGGCTAGATGCAAGTTTAGATAAAAGTATGTTTTGCTGCGTTGTGCAGAGCACTGTTCTACAGACCTGTTTCATTTCACTGTGGTCATAGGCTGTAGCTGCAGCATTCCTTCTGCAGTGGCTGCACTTTTATAGCACTGGAGTAATTCCTTCTTAATGCTTCATTTTACTCTAATGCAACACTCTTTTGCAACAGGTGGTACTGTGTAAATTTAAGGCAAAGTTTCAAAAGTAAAGTATAAATAAATGAATAAATGCAAAGGGAGGGAACTTTGCCTGCGATGGTTTAATGGTTTTAACACCCCCCACGTCCCCATTAGTGCTCTGCACCAAATGGATAGGGGAGGAGGGTGACTGTTGTGATCTTTCTGCCACCAGAAAATTCTGCCACTGAATACTGTCCCCGCCTCCACCAAACAGTGGCAGAGCATCATTTTTTTTACCCTAAAAATTAAGAAATAGATACAAATTTCCTAAGCTGCCTTGTACCTATAACACTACTATAACATTATGCCTGATCTGTAAATAGAAGAGTAGGATTTTTTTTTTTTTTTTTTTTGGTAAGATATCTTTTCCATCTGGAGACTTTAATATATGAGTGAGTGATTTATAACTCTAGTGGCAATACTGAGACACAACTTGTTTTTATTTTTTTTTATTTTTTTTTATATGGTTGTAATACCACATCTATCATAATGAAAAATGCCAACAAAATCATTTTCTGCCACAGACCATTTTCCCAGATTCAATTAAGGAACTTTACTGTCTTCATGAACACAGCACACTGCTTTTAAGTGGAAAGGAATAATGACTCTGTTTGGAGGTCCAAAATCAGATGCAATCAATTAGGATACCTTAAGTTAAAAAAGACCTCTGTGAATACGAAGATGCAAAAGAGCAAGAATGTCAGCAGATATGAGAGTGTAAAGCTTAAAATCAATAATGTCTGGGAAATGACAGATTGAAAAAGAGAAGTTTAATTTCATTGTGTTTTCTATTCTTGTCAAATTTACCTAGGAGCTATCAAAATCCCTGCTGTTCCTTTTTATTATTATTATTTTTTATTTTTATTTAGAACAATAGCTCAGTCTGTCAATTATTGCTTTATTCTATTTGCAGTTATCTCTGTTGCGGGGTAAGGAGAGGACGTTCACCTTGCTTCACGCCCTTGTGGAACAGATCTTTTTACATGAGCCTGATTTGGCTAAATTTTCTCAGGAGCTGACAGAATTTGAAGCTGTTCCTGATGGTAAGAGGAGGGAGGAAAAAAAGATTAACAAGTAAATAACAAAATCCCTCAACTTTTGAGGAAACTCCCATCCTCAAAGTATGAATGATATTATTAGCATGTTTTTCCATCTCTCTTCCTTTCCAGCTTCCATGAAGGGCCTAAGTGCTGAAGTTGATGGTATGTAAATGTGGTTTCTGAATTCAGAGAAAGATTTTCATACTTTGTGCAGTCATTTGGAACAGGTTTTCATTGCACTTCTGTAGTTTGTAAAGAGATGTAAAGGTTCAAAATATTGAGGTAAAGTGTTGCCATGGTGATATTTAACCTGCCATGTTACTGTGAAGAATTTTAAAAAAGAAATATTAAAGTGTGTCCAGGTGGTTTAGGAATATAAAAATATATATACTGCCCATGGGAAATAGAGTTTATCTTAAACTACAGATGTTAAGTGATACAAGTGCTCTGTCAAAGTTACTGCCGTAACAGAGTCTCTGGGGGCAGGCAATGCAGCAGGAGATAACTTTGCACGGTTCAGTGCTAAAGTTCAAGAATTTGAACACCAAACTGGTGTCCATCTCTAGAAAGGAGTACAACACTAGTGAATTCAATAGGAGAGAACAGAAAAAAGTCACACAAATGTAAGACAGACTTTGGAAGACATTTACAACTTACCTTTGAACTGTACTGTAAGGTGACCAGCGAAGTCAATGCATTTTAGACAGAACCCTTTGAGCGCTGATAGAGAAGGGTACGTAAGTGGATAAAAATAACTTGAAAATTTATAAAAATTTGTATAAAATCTTTTGGAAATGTGGCATGGATGTTGACTATGTCACTACAGACTAATAAATCCTATTTCAGCCTTTCATAACACATGTGAATGACACTTGTTCTCAGCTTTTGGTTTGAAAAGCCCTTGCACCTATTTTGCTGGGCTCTGGGAGTCAGCCAGGCATGTAACTGGACATCACCAAAGTGAGTTTTTGTTTTGTTCCAAGAAATTCCAATCTTTTTTTTTTTTTTAGGAGATATAAGTAACTGTACACACACACACACACACACACACACACACACACACACACACACAGAGATATATAAAATCACTGTTTACCTTCAATCACTTGTATTCTTCAGGGACAATGTTGGTAGTAATTCAAGACAACTAAATATTTTAAAGCCAGGTATGTAAAGCCGTAGTTAAAGTGGTAGAACAGGCATGGTACCAGAAACTGTTGGGAGCTATCAAAGGAGATGAATTATGAGACCTGGAGGAGACTGACTGGCCTCTTCCCTCCTGCATTCCTGATGGGACCAGTGTAGATTACTCTCTTCAGTACTTCTCCAGGGCAGAGAGGGAAAGAGATGGACCAAATGCCACTGAAACAGCCTTTCCCACCAGGTAGTTCAAGGTACATCCTGGGGCTCATGTGCTGCACATATCACGTGAGCACGAGAGGAGAAAGAAACTAGGCTGCAGCCTGGGTTAGTTCAGGGCTGATCCAAGGCTGTATCCTCTTCTCCCCACATTTCATACAGCCAGAGCCCTCATGACAGCAGTCTGGTGTAGGGCTTAGTGCAATCTGACAAGATTTCTTACTGTTACAAATAGGAGAATTTTTGTTCTTTTATCTTTAATGGAACCCTGAATTTTCTACACAAAAATATGGGTTGGAAGAATGTTATTTTCATTGCTAATTCCAGTGCTCAAAAGCTAGGAAAGGTCAGATTTACAGCTGCTGCATAACCATACTATTGACCTCTTCATTATTCTGCAGTTGCTTGTGGTGTGATCACATACTATTTCTTCCCCACAAGACCCATACCTCTTTTAGGATTTCTATTTCAAAACAGAAAATTAATATTCCTAGATGAACGTATTATAGACCCATAAAGTCCTAAATTTTCTGTGTTCTAAATTAGTCATTTGCACTGCTTTGGACACAACTGCATGCTAGTGAAATGTCTCATTTTCTTTCTCTTTTGTTAGTTTTAAAAAAAGAATTGGAAAATGTTATTCAGTGCAGGCGGCTTATTAAACCCAAGACAATCAAGGCAACACCCCAGGAGTCACAGTTCTGCAAGGAACTAAAGGTAACATTATCACAACCTTATTGTGGACTGGAGATAAAAGATGAGTAATCTACTTAGTTTTTGCTGAATCCTGCCCTGACAAGGGGGTCAAGAGCATCTGAGGAAAAGTGGCCTTTTATTCCCCTCTGATAGTGTTTCATACCACAAGCTGCAGCATGGGAAGATCTTTTCCGAGTTTCTATATCTCTTGCTTTTGCTTCACAGGCAAACGGACTGGAATGGATGAGGAACAGATAGCTCCACAGTCACCTACAATAAGCACTTTGGAATAACAGCAATTTTAAAGCATATATGAATTTGTAACAACTCCCTCTGCCCTCAGACAGCAGGGAAAATAGCATAGGGAAACATCATCCAAGAGCTTGACTAAATTGTGATTATAGGTTGATCCAAGATGATTCTGCCCATGCTAATGGCAGAACAAGATGGGTAGGGGGACACTATGCGAAGTGGCTGAGCACCTGTAGCGAGGCCAGTATGCTTCTTGAATAAATATAAATTTGTCTAAAATGTGTACATTACAAAGGAACCATGATCAAGAAATTTTGTTTCAGAAATTAAGGCTTTGTTTTTGACTCCTTAAGAACTAGCAACAGGGAGTGTTTGCTCTGCTTGCAAAAAAGCTAGACTGTGCCAAATGTGAGTGGAAGTTAGGACCTTATAATGCTTATCCAGTTCCGTCAATTTTAATAAATTTAGGTAGTAACATTAGATGATACTGTAAAAATTTCCTCTAACATTGATTTTTTTTTCTTTAATGCCTTAATACTTGTAATGAAATGCGTGTGCTTGATGTGTACTTATCTTTTGTGAAATGTGAAATTTTTGTGACATGAAAATTTTGACTTGAATTCTCCTGTTTTCACTGCTGTTTAATATCTGCTCTAATATTATGCTCCTATATCAAATTAAGAAGTTTTATTTTATTACAGGATTTAATTCAGAAATATGAAGGGGATCTATCCCAGCTGTCAAAAAGATGTGATGAAATGAAGAAGCTTTATAGCAATGTACTGGTATGTATCATATTAAAATGCAATGAAAAAAGATCTACATTTCTTAAGAAAAAAAGAAAGATACAAGATGTTCACATGTTTCTACATGCTTTATAGTTATACTGTCCACAGGAACTGGAAGAAAAATTCCTATTTAACAGTGGTGGAATGTTTTGAATAAAAATATGGCGTTTACTTTTCTTGAGGACTTATAGCCCACTTTTTAGAGGGTTTATGGCCCAAATATCAAAAAGAAAAGTGGATGTTCAGCAACTTTATAAATCCAACCAGTTTAACGGTTGAATGTTTTCAAGATATTACAGGAAACAGCATGTTTTCTGGTTTCTTCTGCTGGTAGACAACTGCAGAGCTTCTGTTACTTGGGCTGAGTGCTTTTTTCTAGTGACAAGCTTATAGTCCATGGCATTGATTTAGCTACTGTTATTCGAGTGAGAGGTAGAGAGAGATGGAGATGTTAGTAGTAGCACAAATCTAAAAATGAGCAGAGCAGGAAGGAAGCTCCTTGGGCACAAGATTTCTGATAAACTGTCTGTTCTTGTTTGTTCCTATTATGTTCTCCCACACTTGCACTGGAGAAGCACCTAATTTCCTCAGTCAATTTTCTTCTTCCTCCAAAAAGAAGAAACTCATCTAGGTCCAAAACAATAAGAAATGTTTTTTGGGTCAGAGGGTCACACTAGAAGGAATGATATAAACTCCATGCCACAATTTTTAACAACATAGACTGAAGATTCCTAATTTAGAACAATGTTCTCAGAGAAATTCAGGAGGCCTCTGCTACGGTAACAGTGCTCTTCAGCAGAATAGTCACACTAGGAGGTTTTAAAGAAAGGGATGGCTTTGCTGAAATGAGGTGCTAATCTCTGAAACTGGAGTAATTTCCTGGCCCTGGAATTGGGACACAGCTTTATTTATTTATTTATTTATTTTTTTGAGGAGGTGGGGAGAGGGGTGGACATGGGGGATTAGAATTAGAGAGGTTTTATGATGGACAAAATGTTACACAGCAGATACAGCCAGGATGACCTTTGGGGACCTATTTGAAAAGACATTGAAGATTAGAGACATGTTTGACCAAGGAAATTTAATTAGTAACTTTTTACTAAAAGCAATGTTGTAACCATGTACAAGGTTTTCTTTGCCTCTCTTGCAACCTTTAACAAATGGGAAAAATGACACAGTGTAGTGTAACAAGACAAATTAGTATGGTAGCACATAAGCAAAGAACTCAGTCCCCAAAAGGTGGAAAAATGGTGTAAATGAGAGAATTAACAAGTGAGTTACATGAATGAAAATGGTTGAAAAGCATTCATCAAAAAGTGGGGAGACCTGTGCTGTAAAACCATCTGGCGATACTGTTTGCCTAGGATGTGGAAGACTTTGACCTATTTTACCTGGAAGTCAGTTTGCAGAAGGAGCTAGTGTTGTGTAGCTGGTCCTGCTTGCAGAGCTGTGTCATGCCCATTGAGTCTGGATGTGTCCTCCTGCGTGTCCATACTCCTGTCATGCTCTCCCTGCACAGACATTGTTTCTGCCCAGTTGTGAATACTCAGCCAGGAGGCATTAAACATATAAATATGTAGCACAGCATCATGTATGGGATTCTGCTTTCCTTGCTTGTAATGGAAACTCTCATCTGAGACTTATTTGCATCTGAACAGGATTTCATTTTCCATGTGGCTGGAAGTTGCCTCGAGTATTAACACAGTTGCTTTTTGCCTCCCTTCCCCCTTATTCTCTAAAGTTAGGCATTTGGTATATTTCTCTCACTTAAAATGGATTTTTTTCTTCCAAATAATGTTATTGCTAGGCACATCTCTTTGTATATTTATAAAGCAGCAAAAATGTAAAGCAAATATAAAATAGGATGGGTGATCAAAGACCAGGCTATCATCTGAACAGCACTAGGAAGGAATAGTCTGGCTTACCTGGGGGGATATCTGCTCTGGAAATGTGTTGTAGGTGGCCATGGAAATCATGTTGCTCATAAAACAAAAATCCACAGGCCTACCTTTATGATTTTATATTCTGCTTATAAAATCAATAATGACCTTGGCATGTGACACTTCTTTGGAATTAACAATAAATTGGAGAGAACTGCCTGTGGTATAGCTGTGGGCTATCAACTTCTCACAGATGGTCATTAGCTCCAGGAAATGTCTCTCTCATTACTGTTTAACTGATGGTACACTACAGGTGAGTGGCGAGGAGTTCCAAAGATTGGAGCAAAGAGGAGTGCCAAAGATTGGATTGGCTTGGAGCACCCAGGAGGTGCAATTAGGAACACAACAGGCAAAACTATTAGTCGGGTATCACTGGTTAATGTTAAAGTTTTTATGACTGGATTATATGTGAGTGGTTTCTTTTACTGTGTTTCCGAGTTCCAGGCAGAGGTTTTGCTTCTAAGAGCATCTTAGATGATGTCCAGGTGAATGTATCTAGATAATGAGAGATACCTGCCCAAACCTTTCCATCTATTTCAGTTGCAATTTGAGATACTGAAATACAACTACATTGCTATTCAGCTTTGGGAGAGTTGTGTCTCCCAGTTACACAGTGGCTCTCAATTACAGGCAAGATAACTTGTAGCAACACAAGATGCCTTTCTAAACCTTTTCTTGAAACCTCTGGAGTATGTTCTCTAGATTTCTTCTGCTCAATTAGAAAGCCATTTTAGGCACCCTTATGTTCTTTAACTTATTGATACCATTAAGAAGGAATCATTGAAAATGATGCCAAACCTCTTGAATTAAACTTCAGCAAGAGATTGAATACTAAAAATCCTTTTCTGTCCTGGAAGCAGAGAACATATGTGGAAGTGATTTTAGTTAATGCAGGAATCCCTCTCCTAGCATTGAACTTTGTAGAATGACTGCCTTTTACCTCTTGTTTTATAGTAGAGCAGACACGATGCCAATATTGTTCAGGTTGTTTTTGAAAACCTTTCGATCCGTTCACATTTTTCAGGTGAAAAGAAGAAGAGAACAGGGCAAGGTGTCTCTTTGATAAATTACTTTTTCTTCCAAAAATACCCATATCAACATGAGTATTTTTGTTTGTTTGCAAAACAAAGTGCCAGAAAATGAAAACATTTTGGCTTGAATATGCTGCTACCATGTCCACTATGGAATATAAACCATTTCCCTAATGTACTCCTTTTATGAATGGATTCAACTAACAAACTGCAAAGCCAGGAAGCTTCATGATTTACCGATTTTTCTCCTCTTCAGCTGGAGATCTGTAGTCCAGCCAGAGAAGCAGGGTTGTACACAAAACCAGGAACAGGTTACTGAGGCAGTTTAATGACAGTTCCTGGGGCCACTTTTGCTTGAGATATTTTGGATCTCAGTTTACTGGATTTTTTAGCCAGCTCTAAGTTTTCTACTTTATAATGTAGGTATTTAACCTTTCTCTTGGTCTTTTTGTTTCATTATGGTCTTGGACATGGATTAGCTCATTTGGATAATATTAATATTAAATATTTTTCTCTTTCAAATTTACAGGTAAAATTTGGGGAACCACAAGACCTGGACTCTCAGGAGCTATTTGGATGGATATCTTCATTCATTAGTGAGTTTAGGAAGGCCTGTGCTGAAGTCATGCAGTAAGGACAACACTATTCTTATAAAGAGGGGAGGGAAAGAGAAGTCCAGGAAACGTTTACTTGTTTTGAAAGTTGCCCTTCTAATAATGAGCACATACCATATAGTCTGCACATCAGCATACTTTAATTTTGAGAGGTATTCAATTTATAATGTGTAGTTTTGCAGGTGGTATTTGACAGATTACTTATGAGACTCTCCCTCATTTTTCTGATGTATGTGCTTTTGTACCTTGAGATGCCTGCACATTTAGAAAGGAGACACTCTTGACATTTTATAAATTCTCTTTTTAATCTTTTTCTTTGATACCCAGTCTTCTGACTGAGTTTTAACTATTACTTTCAGTGAATGAATTTAGATATGGTGATCTAATTTGTAATTACTTTTGCCACAGTTCTCTAAATAATACTTCACAAGTTTTACAGTGAAATGGGGAGCTATTCTCTGTGGGTAACATTTAGCAAAAATTCTCGTTTGTCTTCAGCTATTAAAGCATTGCAGCTTTAGTATTTAATGGTGAAAACGTCTAGCTGGGTGTTTTTTCCCCCCAGTAATACAATAAAGCAGTGCTTTTTTTGGCTACTGTAATGAATTCGGGTAAAATACTGTAGAAGCCAATCAATATTTGAAATTTGCATTGGTAGGAAGAGAACAATATCAGAGAAGTGAAATAAAAACATGTCATGAGGCATCTAAGTAATGGATACTGGAAGTAATTACCGATGGTTTTCAAAAGCACAAATACTTTTGCATTTGCTGGCTTTTCCATATTTTTAATTAGAATAATTACTTGGAGCATAGAAATATGAGAAGAAAAGGAAGACTATAAAAGCAAAGACAAAAATGGATGTGTTAAACATTGAAAGCAGAACATAGTTCTACAAGGTCTTTGATAGAATTTAGCATTTTCTGTACTGCTTTTACAAATAGTGTTGTTTGATAAAAAGTGTATTCCTAAATCTGACTGCCCAGGTCTCACAATGTTTGGGTTTTGATAAAAAGGCCAATAGACAGAAATGCTGAACACTCTCCCTGGCTTCAATACTAAAAGGAAAGGCTTAGATGCACTTAAATCTCAAAATTGCCTTATCACAGAACCTTCTCTCCACTGCCATATAAAATTTCTTTACATCCAGCATTTCATTTGCTGTTCCAAATGTGGCCACTGCTGAGTGCCTAGGTCACAGACATCTCCAGTAAAGAGTCGGGGCACAACGAGCTAGGTGCTGCAGTACCTAGATTTTTAGTACTGGTCATGCCAGACAGTAAGAGACAATGACCAGGAATGTAGAAGTGCTCATGTGAGGTAGAGAATACCTGAACTGCATTACAGCAGGCATAGCAGTACCAGCGGATCAGTGCAGTCCCCTCATCCTTGTACCGCTGATGTTGCTGGCATCCATAAACTCTTGCATGTCTGCATTAAAAAAGTGCATCATTTTGCATTCACAACAGTCTTGTCAGGTCTATTCTTCTAGTTAAGAACATGCAGTCATGTTTCTCAGAGGCAAAAGGAATAAAATAAAATAAAAAAAATTAGCAAAACTAGTATTGCTGATACTTATTTAACAAAACATTATTTACAGAAGAAAATAGAGTGATTTAATTTTAGGGAAAACATTTGTTTTCTAAAATGGCTATATTTGTCTCAAGTCAGCATCAGAACAGTGACACCTGGTTGACACTGAAGTCAATTGTATCTCTATATATCAGGATCTATAGCATCTATATGTAGCCAGAGCTACGCTTAGGTCACTCCTTTTTAACTAGAAGAGGAAAATTAAATTCCTCTTTATTTTCTTGCATCTCTGTATCATGATGCACTATCCAGTGCATATATGTACACTGTATACAACAGTTGCAGTTTTAGATGTGTGAATACTGCACAACAATCTGATCCATCTTCATTTATATGTGAATCATGTAAGATAATCCTGAATACAAGTGTCATTTCCATGGTATCAAGATCCCTGCATCCCTGAACAGCATTCGTGATGGTCATGATAAGTTTCATGTTTTTCTACCATTACCTTAGCTCAGAAGTCCTGGGAAGTCTCTTTTAACTAAATAGTTTTCTCTCTCTCTCTCTCTCTCTCTCTCTCTCTCTCTTTTTTCTTTTTTTCCATGACTCACTTTTTTTCCCCTAGTCTTTTTTCTCTCTTATTATATCTAACAGCTTGTACTTGTTTTATAGCTCAGCTGGCATGGCTTCTTCCAATTAAAAATATATTCTACACAGTAGTCGATATCTGTGTCTTTGTGTGAATATCCTGGAGCATTAATTTAAAAAATTAATGACCAAGTACCTCCTTGGCAAGAGATTCTAGCCCCTTCAGAGAGCATGAAGCTTTCCTATGGAGTGGGAGCTTACAAAGACATGTTTCAATTTTCTCAAACAAGCTATTTCTTCCATGCCTGTGAGTTTCAGAGACCTCCTGATTTATATGTAAAAATAAATAAATAGACCTCATTCCCTTCCTCATTCTTTTTTTTTCCCCAAAAATATTATTTTGCATGACTGGGTTTCTCAGGTCTCTTAGAGCCAACTGTAATACTGAGTTTTAGTGGTATTTATTTGTAAAGAATACCTCAACATTTGCATGAAAAAGGTCTAAATCTTCCTGTGGATAATTTCTGTGGAATCCTTCCTTAGAAGCTGACAGTTTTATCCTGCAAACCTGCAGTCATAAAAGTCAAAGTTTCAGGTGAGCCTCATGCTAGTGGAAACTAATACAATCGGGAGCAGTACTACAAGTAACAACCTGCAAGATCTATAGTATTTTTAAGTCTAGGTTAATTGTTGTCCTACAAAAAGCGCAAAGCTTACTTCTGGCATATTATGAAATATGAAAGCTTAATGATGATGTAATTCTGCTTAGTAAAATTGGTGTCAATAATCAGTAGTGTAAAGCAAGGCTGTGGGTCAGATGCTGGACTGATTTTTGTTTCATGACAGCCCAGCTGTGTAAAACTGCTTGCTACAGAAGGAAATAGAGATCTCTCTTGATAGTTTGTTTCCTTGAAATGCACAGTATGTACAGTACTTCAGCAAGAACATGAAAGATAATTTCTGTATTTCATATTAGACATCAATTGTCCTCAGCAAAAACCTGGCAGAAGGAAGAGCTGTTCTCTGGGATCAGAGCTCCACATACATAGAAAACTTTGACTATTTCCACCTGCCCACTGTATCACCATATTCAAATCTGCCCTAAGAAATGAAGCTTATATAGGCACAGGTCACTGATTTGACTTGAGCTCCCAAAGGGACCATGTGTTACCTGTCTCACAAGGGCTTTCCAAGAATTCAGTTTGAAATACAAATACTTCTGCCCAAGATGCAGAAATTTCCTAGAGTTTCCTCAAACTAAAAACAGATGTAAAGAGCTGAGACTATCCAACGCTAGATTCAGTGGAAAAAAGTTGATTTCCATAACTGGACAATTATATCCTAGAACAGTGACTGAACTTTGATTTCCAGCTTTCCTATTTCTTTCTTATTTGATCTGCTGGAAGACCAGGTGACAGGTAGAGTGGTCCTGCATATTTGTATAAATGAACGGTACAGCAAAAATAAAAATTATGGTCACTTGGAAGGTGTTCTCTGCATAAAAGCTTTGAAGGCACCTATGTATGCTGATCTTTTAGTTTGAATTAATGCCTTTCAAATACAAACACCAATTGTACGAGAAGAAAAACATTGTGTTAGGCAAAGAGAATAAAAACATGGGGTCTAAAAAGGAAACCTGTTGGGCACTTGCTGTAGAACACCTAAAGCCTGAAAGTATTCTTAGAAAATACTGACTCCTGTGTTTAAGAAGTTGCTGCTAATGATGACTCAGAAGAACCGCAAACAAATTTCAAGCTGCTTGCTTTAAAGAAGAATGTACTAACAGATTCAAACTGCAGGCTGCTTTGACGAAGTGCTGAGGTGCTCAGACGCAAAAAGCTCTTGGAGAGATCCTTCCCTGCATCACTCACCAGAAGTTTTGCTGTGGATATTAATAGAATCAAGATTTCATTCCCTGATTTGAAAGAAATTTTTAGACTGCCAAAATGCTCAGCCATTAAGGTTTCTCATCAAAATAAGTGCAAATATTCATTTTTTCACTCTTACTGGTCACTACCCAAGTAGAATGTATCAAAAGTAGAAATGTTTATTTTATTCCTTGAGTAGCAAAGAAAGGGAGGCATTTTTAAGAAAGATCTAACTCAGCCTTATGCAAGTATGTGCAAACAGGATTTTTTTTTTTAGCATTGAACCTGAGTATTTCACATCACAGCATATTACTGCAGTTGACGTGATACGTCTAAGAAGCTGAATGAATTTTTCTGGGTACACAATGAAATAATTGCAGGGACTGAAGATTGAGCCTAAGCCTTACACTTGCTGCCTGTTTAGCCAGGCAGCAGGGATGAATTTTACCCATTCAGAATATTTCAGTCAAGGACAGTCAGCAATAATTAAAAAACAGAAAACTACAAAGTAGGTAAATATTGCTTTAAGTTCATTTTACAAATAAGACATTTGAGACAAAAGGTTTCTGATGCAGATTTTAAGTCTCTGGACGCAACTTAAAAATGCTGCAATGTGTTTTGAAACATAAATATCTGATACTCCTTTGCTTAGACAAGGATAAATAACTGGTGATGTATGCTATGGTGATGTCATTTGCTCGTAAGCACTGCACTAAAAAAAGAAAACTACCCCTAAGGTTATTGTCCATAAAGTTCAAGTACTGATGAACATATTTATACCAAACTCTTCTTGTAGCTCATAGAAATTTTCCTGAACAAGCTCTACAGGACTTGGTCTGAAACAATGTAATTATAAATAGAAATTTTCAAAACAGAAACTTTTCTTAGCCAGTAAATAATTCCCAGATAATATCCCAAGTTGTTGTCATTAATGCTTAAATGGAACTTTGTTATTTGGAATCCTGCCATTTAAAACAATCTGATGTCTTACTTTGTTGTCAGAAATTAAGCTGATTAAGGAAATTAAAAACAAACAAAATCCTTTTGATTATGGATTTACTGAACTTGTCCTACGAAAGGACAACAGGGCTGTGATGACTGTACTCTCCAAGCTGAAATACAGCTCTCACTGCATTTGATGAAACAGCCCCGTGATCCTGCATTGTGCCGAGCTGACTGATGCTTCTCTGGATCTCACAGCTTCTCATTGAAGGGGACCAACTGTACCACATCAGTGTGGGTGTGCTGTGCAAAACAGACATTTTGGGGAATGAAATTCAGAAAATGGTTGTGATTTTTTTCAACTTGCAGCTGTGCAAAACTAGTCAAGTATTATTGAGCTGCATATGGAATATGACTGTCTAGAGACTGGGACAGTCAGTTGGAGGGAGGAGATGTAAGTGCCAGTCAGTCTTTCAAGAAATATTTGTATATTTTTGTATTAAAAGTTCACTGGCTAATATGACAAGTGCCCATTGATACAGAGGCTAGAGCTCACATCTACCTCTCTTCAGGACAAGGCTGTGGGCTATAGAGTGAGGAGCCAGAACCCCTAGAGCCTCATTTCTATGAGCATGGTGAATCAGTTCTGGATCCAAATGCTCAAAAATTTAATCAGAGTCTGTGTTTTAGGAGCCTAGATCCTTTCTATCTGTCTCTCCCTTTCTGCAATCCATGAGCTGGGTTGAGAGACACTCACCTTGCTGCCAAGAAGAGTGTTCTGACACCCTCCTCAAAGGGCTAGAACACATGCGAAAAATCACTTCTGTGTTAAAGCTTTTTTATCTGAATCCTTTGGGACTCAAATAATTGCTTATTAGCATTCATCTTGACAAAGTCATCTAGTGGAAAACTGTTGAACAGCCACTGAGAGAAAGCTCAACACAAGGAAGTCAGTGAGACTTTATCTGCTGAAAGAAAGCCAATATTTCAAGCTGAAAATCCCATAGATTGGCTTCTGGTATTCAGAGCTGTAGTAGTTGGAGGGTTAGCTTCTCAAGAATAAAGCTGGGAAGCAGGACACCACATATTATGAATGGGCTTTTGGGATGTCTCAGAAAGGACATCTGTGTCAAATATATTGACTTCAGTGATTACTGAATACTGTAATCTCTTCAGAAATACTTAGTGTTTGGACTCTTGTTTCTTTCTTTCTTTCTTTCTTTCTTTTTTTTTTTTCTCTATTTTGCCCAGTATTTCTTTTACAGAATTTGATAGCTTCATTACAAAAAAAGAAAAAAAAAAAAAAGAGTTTCAGCAAAATTGCAGAATGGTTGAGGCTGGAAGGCACCTCTGAGGTTGCCTAGTCCAACCACCTGCTCAAGCAGCGTCAGCCAGAGCAGGAGTGCCCAAGACCATGTCCACTAGGGTTTTGAATCTCTCTGAGGTTAGAGACTTCACAATTTGTCGGTGAGTTTAACATTTCTGGGAGTTATTAGCTGAGGACAAAAAGAAAGGCAGAATGTGAGCTCAAGCCTCATTGCCTCAAGAAAAGTGTTAAAGAAAATGACAACAGACTGTTGACTGGAAAAGACACCTACCAGTCAAAGGAGAGAAATTGGTGGGTTCAATGGACTTGATTCCTTAGCTGTGAAATTAGTGTATTGCTTTCTTCCTTGCATCTTTTTAAAGTATTTGCTACCAAGAACATAGATATTTATTGTTCTTGACAGCTTTACTTAGACTGAATCAGAAAGCTCTGGTTAAAAATTACTCAGTGATAGAGTCAGGAAATTATTCAAACTTAATGGAAAAATGCTATTTAAAGACTTGATCTTTTTTCATCCCAGTGGTGGCTGCAGTTCATCTGTAAGGACTTCTAGATTACATATAGTTAATTATACAATGTTGGAGTCCGGTGGGATGAATTTGCTTTCCTTAGAAAGTGTGGAGATGATTTGAAGGAGGACTTCTAACCCAGCTCTTGCAGTGCTGTGTGTTTGCATCATCTGATCAGCCTTAATAGTACTGTCTTGTTTGGCCCTGGATTGCAAGCGCATGGTTTCCAGGATGCTTTCTGCAGGCAAGGTTTGTAAAGCATCACATACACTTAGAAATAATAGTGAAAAGTGCTGTTCATGAACAATTATGAGAGTTTACCTTTGGGATTAATAGGCAAACTTATCAGGGTGCAAAGGGAATGTGTTTTGCTGTCATGCTGCTGGCACAATTTTCACATTAAAAAAAAGATGGAAGGATGGAAGACGGAAAAAATCATTTGATATTTCTGTACTGAAGTAGCGATGTATGCACAGCACAGAGGAACACTGCAAATGTGGTGTCAAGTCCTATAGAGGGTTGAAAGTGCTGAAAAATAAGGATGTATCTAACATGATCTTAATATTTTATTCATACCTCAGGGTTTGGGGATTTCTTGTCCTTATCCACGTCTAATAAACCGCATCTACTGTTTGGAGGATCTGGGGAAGGACTGCTTATGTATGGTTCTTTCTTGAAAAAAAAAACAACAAAACTTTAAGTAATCCCCATTGTTTTTCTTGCCACATAATTTCTATGACAAGAGCAGTTTTAAACATTTATGGGGAAACACAAACAGAAAGCTCAAATGTGAAATAGTTTAAACTGGGTTTTGAATACCTGATCAAGAAGAACAATGCTTTTCTGTTAGTATTCTGTTTAAAGAGATGTAGAAGCACTAGTTATACCTGCTAGAGGCAAGTAAACCTTGGAAGAAAATCTTGCATCGCTTTGCTTTGTTTAAGAATCATCAGAATATTTAACCAAATTAATCAATTCCCACCTGCTACAAAGGTTAGGCTACTCATACTTTATTTCTAAATGTGTTGCTAAGTTGTAGCTGAAAATTAGTACTCCAGCTAATGAAATAAAATAGAATATGATCAACGTGAATATTCATGACATGTCTGTTATACACTGATGGCTAATTTAAATTGGTACATATTCACAAAAGTCATCATACCTTACTGGGTATGGAGCTGCTTGTAGTGTTGCCAGAGAGATACTTGCTGGGGCCAGTTCATTTTAGAGCAATATAGAAATAGACATTTTTCTTTGTCTGGAAGTTCTTCAGAAATTTGAAGGCATTAAGTCGTAAAAAAACATGTAGATAGAACAACTCGTTGTACTTCTCTCAAAGAACCCATTTGACCTAAGACCTTTTATTTCTTTGAAGTGGAAAGGATATTTTGGGAGGTTGGTGCCCAAATTGTTTTGTTCCTTTAAAACTTTTATTTGGTTAATTCATTAAAAAAACAAAACAAAACAAAACATTTATTTACTCATCTTTGCCTGTTTATACCTCTCTATATGAACCTCTGCTGGGGTGGTTGCACTCAGCCATCCCAGTGTGCTGTGACACCAGCCCTGTCGAGCAGCACGACTGCTGTAGAAAGGTTAAAGAACCTGCTGAAGGAGGGGTAGAAGCCACGTACAGGGGAAAAGCAGGAAAAAAAATGGTGACGGCAAGCTTCTGTCCCAGTTGCCAAGGTGTTTCTAGAGATTTGGAGGGCTGTGCCCAGCTTTGGAGATCTGCTTTTATGGTATTCTAAAATGAGAGGAGAGAAACCAGCTGACTTGAAGGTACCACACTGTGATTTTTATGTGTTTCCTAGTGGTGTGTGAATATAACAGGACAATCTGATGTGACCCATGCTGGAAGGAGGTTAGAAAATAGTCTGAGAAGCAAATGACTGCAATGAAAGTTGGTAAGTTAAAAATGAAAACTATGATATATGAAAGCTCAGTTTTTTTTTTTCTTCTTCTTTTAAAGTTGGCACATCTCAATAGATGGCACTAAAAATCCTGATGCTAAGCCATTCCCTGTGGCTTCCACCCTGAATATCATCACAAGACTTCCAGTAAATTCACTCCCTTTTAAATATCATACAAGCAATACAACCAATGGACAGTCTCCTAATTCACTATCTTAGACACTTGTTTTAAAGCAAATTATTCCCTCAGCAATGTTATTTTTAGTTGTTCATTGGCCTTTGCTATGAAAACCACTCAGTGAGAAATTTATCTGGGACAACTGATGGGAGGTAATCTGTGTACCTCTATTGATGTCAAAGGAGATGCACTAAATTACACCACTTCAGGATCTAATTTTTCTGTGGTTTCCTTGACATCAAATTAGCGAACTATATCCACAAAATTTATTCAACAGTTTAAGCTAAATTGAGTGCCAGCAGATTACTGAAGCCTTTGCAAGCTCCATCCTGAGTGTGCCGTGCCCATATTGCTTGGTGGAATGGGCTCTGAAGCTCAGGTCAGGCAACAAAACCAAGTTCCTTCCTCTTCCCTCCTGCTAAAAGGGAAAGATTTTCCTGTTAGGCTATTTTTTGATTTTCTGACCGCATCATCTGATTTGATTCCATTTGGGTAAAAAACACACTTCTTGTTTCATTAAAATGCAATTGAAAATCTAAGACTGTTGCATAGGTCAGTGCAGCACTTCCAAAATTATTTATTTCCTGCACAAATGTATCAGGTAACTTAGTTGAAAACACTAAAAGGAGTTTTTTTTTCTAGACATAAACTGAAATGCAATAGTAAAACAAGAATTTAATTTTACTTCATAACAAATTATAGAGCTTTGAGTACCTGTCATAAAGGCAGTTAATGTATGCAAGTTGATTTTACAGTCTTAGTCCACAGAAGCCTTGTTTTTTACAAGTAGGTTAAACATGTAAATTAGTAAGAGATTTACTGGAAATATTTTCAATATAAATTCACACAAGAAATACTAAACTATTTGTGGACAGTCCCTAGCCAAGATTAATTCTGAAATTTACTGGTCTATTGATGTTGCAAACAATTGACTCCTACCTAGGATCTATGAAGGAGTAAAAAGAACCTACAGAGTTTCAGGTTTACACTGATATAAATCTGGAATCAGTGTATTGGACTCAGTATAACAATGGAAGATTACCACAGATCCATCAAAGAGTAGCTGCAGAAATAAACTGCTGGAAATAATCGCAGAATCTGGCCAAGAGCATTTCAAACCCTGATTTGCACTTTTTACTTGGACCTGAAGTATGCTCAGGTTTCCAGTACTGGCTAAACAGAGGGTTTGGCTGTGTAAGAAATGCTGAATAAAGACCTCAGATACCAATGCTGTCAGCATATCTGAACATTTTTACCCTTACATGCATGCAGACATCCTGCTGACTTCATTTTTTTAATCACCTTTAAAATTCACACAGAATTTCAAGATTCTGTCTCCATAATATGGACAGAAAAACACAAACTTTATGTAACAGAATTCCAGGGAAATTAAACAAGCTCCAAAAATATAAGTAGAGAATTGTTTTCCGTTGTTTTCTCTGTTCTGCTGCTGCAGAAAGTTTCAAAAAAATACTTGAACGTGGAATGGGATGGAAAGGAATGGAATGGACTGGAATGGACTGGACTGGACTGGACTGGACTGGAATGGAATGGAATGATGAGAGCTATGTTCAAAATAGACAGGGAGAAGGAGCTTACTTAGAAAGCCAAGCAAGGTGCCAGAGATGAAGCACACCCATATATATCTATAAAACAGATTAAAATAAAGCAAGGAAAATGTAGGCTTGGTTCTGCATCTGTCTGACTTCTTAAATAGCAAGAACTTTTGTTCATTTTAGTTATCCAGTCATATGCATATATATGGCTGAAGGCTTTATTATATTCCTGTAGTATTTCCATACAGTTTAAGTCTAAATAAATGAAGTGAAACTTACTTTATAAAATATTTATGGAATCTTCTTAAGAACCATTAAGCTCATTAGCCAGGTGAATTGGTTTTGCATTCAGCCAACAAACTGTTTAACTAGCTGAGAGTCACGGGGCCAGCTGTCCAAAAGATAAGTTAGCCTGTACCGCAGCCAACAGACAGATGGAGACGGCAGCCAAATCAGGAAGTACAATATTTAGCCCAAAAGAATGGTAAAAGACAGCAAAAAGTCCAACCCAGCACCACTGAGCTCCGTAAGCATAGCAGCGTGGTTTGAGTCTGTGTTCTGCCTTTTATTTTAGCCTTTCTGCTCCCTTTCCCCGCCTCTCCTGCCCCAGTTCACCTTGCATGTCCTCGTTAGGATGAGTTCAGCAAAAAGGCAAAGACTGTGCTGGAGTGGATGATTTTAATCCTGCAAGGAGGCTGATGGGTGCTCAGCCAGCTCAGTACAAAATCATGCTACACATTCAGCAAACAGAAAGCTCTGCTTGACAGAAGGGAAATATAATTAGGATAAAGAAAAAAGGAAAGGAAAGGAAGGAGGGTGCTTGTTACCGAAGGGTTTGTAGAATCCGTGCGGCCTGTAGACATAAGCAAGCAGCTCTAAAGCAGGAGAGGAAGTCTGAGGGAGATGATTTCTCCCTTTTGTATGGCAAATGACTAATTATACAAAGCAACGTTTCTTTTCCAATGAAATTTGAAACATATCACGCAATAATGACACAGAAACTGCATTTAATTCAGGTTTACAAGCCAAGAGCTAAAAGAAAATGTAAACATGGTGTTTTTCCTTATCCTCCCTGCAGCTCTTCCCTTTGTCAGAAAACTCCTAACACCTTCTCTGGTGCAGAAAGTTCCCTGTGAAAGGGCAAAACACTTCCAGCAGGAGATGGTTTTAGGCCACCACAGTGTGTGTCCAGAAAAGGAAAGAAACAGTGAGCTTAATCTTACTGCATTTCCATTCTTGAACATTTTTGCTATTTATTTTACTCAGTTTTCTTTTAAAGGAAGAAAGAACTCCCTGTTAGAGGGAGTGGATCAATACTAAGAAATTCTTTGTCAGATAAAATAAGGATGATCATTAACCTTGCTGCTTATGAATTAAATTCAAACCTCATGTTTCGACTTGTCTTTCCCACAGCATCCCCAGCAAACTTCTCTCATTTTGTACAGCAATTAAATAACAGCCCACCCATCCAAACAGCACTATCACTAATAACCTTTAAGCTTTCTTCCCACTGCTTAGGAGGGAAAAAAAGAAGGAGGTGTTTTGTGATATGGTTCAGATATTTTGTGGACGGGGGCTCTTCATTCTGTTCACTTAGGCATGGATTTGGGGCTGGATTATGTATGTTATCTATAGATCCGATCTCTGGGAATCGTGAAGTGTGCCATGCCAGCAGCTCAGCAGTGGTCGATGCGTGGGCTGCCCGTGGCTGAGATCAGGCCCTGCCTTCTGCATGCAGCTGGCAGCAGCTCGGCAGCCCTAACAGCCCAGTTATAAACTTGGAAATTGTTGATAGCAGGCAATGTTCTCTGTTTAAGTGCTTGATCCATCGCCTCCAAGAATTTGTTTTAACTGCCACCATTACTTTCTGAGTTGTGATTTGGTGCCATGTCTGAACAGTCAAAAAACCGTCTATCTACAGCATTGTTCAGTGTGATGGTTTTGATTTTGAATGCCAAGAATACTAATTTTACGGTAGGTTATATTAATTTTATTTCCAAGAAGAATTCAATTGTTATTCTCATTTCACCACCTCCCCCCCAAGATACACTTTCCCCAGTGGCCTCTATTTTGCTTTCCTTTTCTTGGAGCAGAGGACATTTATTTGACATAAGATTTCCTCTGTGCTTTTAGGACTTTGCTGTTAAATCGGGATTGCTCTGTCGAATTTTGCTTGTCTTCTAATCCTGCTGCCTTCTTTCCATCCTGCAAATGGCTTATTGCTAAAGAAAGGTTTCAATAGTCTTATTCATCTCTTGAATTCATATTGTTAATAAATATCATCTGAAATCTCAATACAGGTTACTCTTTGGGGAAAAGAATACTGAAACATAGAGCCAGGCATGGAGTAACATTTCTGATCGAGCTGCTGCTGGTTCCCATGAGGGAGGAAAACTGCAGTCCCTGGTGCACACCTGTGTGTGCCAGCTACTGCACAAAAGGGCTGGTGTTGCTGCACCTGAGCCTCTTCTCAGTCCAATTCCTCAAGTCCATAACACATTCAAGCTGCTCATTTTTACTGAGGGGTAATGAAACCAGAAACCCATCAAAGTCAGTAGTACTGTGGAACATGTTTTGGTCATGGAAAAGAAAATGATTCCCAAAGCAACAAAGGGTTTGTCCATATCCTTTTGTAAGTCAGAAAAAAATAAAGCGACATATCCTAAGTGAAAGGCACCAAGACAGGAACAGTGTCTGAGGTTTCTCCCATTCCAACACTGCAATTCAAAGGGTCTTCCTTTCAGATAACAGAGGATTCTGAAACCAGAACCCTCTATGAGCCTGTGCACAACACAAATATGGGCAAAATGCAGGGGCAGAATCCGATCCCTTCTTCATGTTATCTAATGCTGTAATACTTAAGTGGACTCCAGTCAGTTTGGGGTACCACTGATGTCAAAATTAAATGCCACCTGCCAAAACATTTTCAGATTTTTTTGACATTTCTGAAAATTTAATTCACAGTGCAGGACAGAGCCCACTTCAGACTCCCTTTCATAGATGATGAGAAGTATGACGTTAATCATTAATGTGTCTTATGCTGTCTGTGCAGACTGACAGTTAGTTCTAAGAGAATTTTTGTTGTATTTTCTGATTTTTCCAGAATAGGTTGCATGAGATGAGGAGCACTTAGCTTTTGCAGACTGTGATCTCAAAACAGGTTTATAACTGCATGCAAAATGTGTGTGCAAATTTGTTCCTGACTTGCATTTAACTTTATCACAACTGAGCTCTGAAATGAAGTAGCTGTGTTCACAAATGGCTGTAATTAGTTAGCTGCATACTTAACTAATAATTTGTTCACACAGCTAAAGCAACCAGTATGTACAAAAATGTATGCACAACTTGATGTTATCTGCACTTCGGCGCCCGCTCTGTGCAAACCAGGTCCGCAGGTATTCAAGGGAGAGCAGTGGGAAGGGCACATGGTGTTGCCAGGCCAGACGTAGCACGTGCCTGCAGCTGCAGACAAGGGAATGGGAAAGTCACCTTCCAAAGCATCTGATTCAGCTTGCACATCGGCCCTCGGACCACTTTGGCTTCTGATGGCACTTTCCTTTTTTTTCAGTTTCTTCATTTAATTCTGCCTATTTTACTATTTTTCCACCACAGAGGCAGTTGATATAATTGTCCACAACAAAAGGACATTAAAACAATTTGTCTGAAATTATTGTAAAATTCTTAGTCTCTGACAAATAATGGAACAGTCAAATAATCAGAAGTTTCAAATTTTGATCAGAATTTATATATAAGTTATATACATATTTGCTGTAATTTGTGCACTGTTGAAAGACTACTGAGCAGCATGATTCTTGTGAGCTAGAGAAGAGATTGTAAAGGATAGATGTTGAAATAGTGTGGGACTGTTTATATGTGTGTATTTATTTACAAAATATTGTGGAACAGAATCTTCCTGTTTTCATACAGCTTTGTTTCGCAGGAGTCCTCCAGACAGGTGTTCCTTATGCGTTGGCATAAATCTTTTAATCTGCAAATCTGATTTCTACAAAAGAAACAATGTTGTGATGCAAGTCTTCGCTTCCTCTCTTGTTTCCTTTCCTTGTTTGCAGCAAGTGGTTCTTCTCAACTTGACTTTTCTATTCATCTTTGTTGGTGTCACTGTAATAAGAGGATATCGATGCATTCCTAGAAAACAGTAAAATTTCTTTTTACCTCTTGCCTGAGCAAAGGGATTCCTTAAAATTTGCATCTGGCCTTCTGAATTTTACAGAGTATTGTATTTATTGCTAGCTAAGGGAACTTTTGGCTGCTTTATGGCTTTTTGAAGACTTTCTCTGAATTCTGCAGACAGTGCTTCACCCTCGCTTCTCCATGTCAACTGAAAAAATAGTCCCAGCTCACACTTGCCCACTGAAAGCCTTTTATTCAGCAGAGAGTGGTTTTCGGTGTTTTTTATTACTCCTCTTAGCTTCCTGTTGCTTCTTTAATTTCTTTTGTCTGTTAGTGTCCAGATTTATGGCCAGCATTTGTTAGCGCATGCAGCTGAGGTGTTGTGTGAGCCCGAGACTCCCTGGAGTCCAAGCCTCTTCCTCTGCTGAATGGGAGGCAGCAAGCTGTGCTGCGTCCACAGCTCCAAAATACATCAGCACCTTTCCCAGCTGCGTTTGACATCTGGACACAGACAGAGATGGCTCTGGAGATGAAGTAAATGAAGGCTGCTCTTACTTAATGGCTGACGTGGAATGTATTTGTTGCAAGACCATTATATGCAAAGCTATTTGTTGCATTGAAATTAATCTATCTAAAAATCATATACTCCATTTCTTACAAACAATGGACACCTTGCTGTTGCTGTGGATGAAATTCTATTGAGCCTATTCTGCTTCTGAGAGAACTGTTTCATTTCTACCAGTCCCTGGAGGGGGTTGGTTTCACCATAAGATGATTTCAATGCATCATGGGACCAGGAGATGCAAGAAAGATCTGCTCTAGAAGCGGTTAGCAGTGCCAAACCAGTCATGTCTTCAATAATCATGAAATGTGTGGGAGTACTAAGCAAAGGCACCTGCTTATTCTTCTGATCCTTTTGGCACACATCAAAAAAAGAAACTATTACTAGACAGAGGTGGCTAATCGAAACATTACCAGAAGCAGCCATTTGGCAGCACCATGAGGCAATACCTGGCACCATCAATCCTCAAAGAGAAGTCAGGAAAGTCCTTTCAGTGGTCCGGGTGTCTGAGCGATGGGCGCTGAGGAGTGCTACTTCCCTCCTGCCTGGGCTCTGGGGCATCAGTGGCCACACACGGTGTCAGGGTGTCATGCCAAAATGCAAGCCATAAAAAAACACACAGGAAGTCTGTGCCCTGGGAGACTCCTCCAGGTTTAGATGCTGCCTTTCAACCAGGCTGCAATTCTTACCCCCGCCTCCTTTTGAAAACAAGGGACGTTGCAATGATTTGTTGCTTTCCCTTTGGCTTTGCAGCTTCTTAAAAAGTTGCCTGGGAAGATAAGTGCGTGTGTTTGCGTAGGGGGCAATTTCAAGAGGAAGGTCTCTATTAATGGAGACCTGCATCTGCCCAGCTAGGCGAGGGATGTGCAGGTTTGTTGTGACATAACTCTTTGGGGGATTGTGGCAGAGAGAGGGAGAGAGAGAGAGAGAGAGAGAGAGACAGAGAGATCTGGAGTCTGCAGCACCCCGGCGGTGGTATCAGACACAAGATCTGGCAGCTTTGGGGTAAGCTACCACCTCTCCGCTCCACCACTCAGAGCATCCTGGATCTCCAGCTCAAAGGGGAGAGAGAGCCGGCAGCGGCAATGATGGCAACGTCAACTGGTTTTATTTCTTCGTGACCTCTCTCTTCTCCTCTCTCTCATCAATAATTCACCTGAGGGCTTTTTTTTCCCACCCACCCCCTTCCTTCTTACTCTCTTTTTTGATGTGGAGAGAGGGGAGAAAAGGGGGCACCGGAAAGTGTTTATTTTGTTCGGCTGCTTTTTGCGGCGTGTTTTA
>VXAA01003467.1:2957176-2969160 GCA_013399115.1 Anseranas semipalmata
TTTTTTTTTTTTTTCCCAGTGTCTAATGTGGGAAAAAACATCCAGAAGAGGTGAGGATACATTCTTGACCTATTGTCCAGTTTAGTGAATTGCCTATGTTCTGCTTATATGCATAATACTTTTCTACAATGCATGATACTGACCCATCCTGTTAAGGCCACCATATTGTAATCTGATGGCTTTTATCCTGCTGGAGGAAACTAGATGTAGAAGTGTAGTGCAGAGCACTGGAGATTGGCAAATAAAAGAGCTTTATCTCTGTACTTACATGTGTGCCTGGATTTACTCCTGCAAAGCAGGGCTGTCATCCCTGGGGCATTTGTCGTGCAGAGGGCAAATGTGTGTATGAACATTTACACACCCAAAGACAAGCTGAGAGTATGGAGATTTCTGAATTCCTGCTGACACAAGAAAAACTGTACTGTAATCTCATTGTGAGGACATTTAAATGCTCTGTATGATCCTAATGCTGAAAGGAGGCAGACCTCCCTGGGACCTGGGCAGTGACCAAAGCTCTGCCGAGGGAACAAGACCTGATGGCAGAAGGAGAGTCTGTATTGACCCAAGTATCGGGGCCCTCTGTAGAAGTTTTTGAGCAGTCTTACGGCAGCTGGGCATGTTGTTAGCCCTCCTTAAGTTTTACTCTATTTAAAAATCAATTAAAAATTTTTTTTTTCTTTGCAAATGAAGATCTATTTACAGTGAACATATTCTCAAACAAAGGCAGTCTTTAAAATTAACAGTCTGAAAATAAAGTTAAGAAAAATGTCTTCTAAGTATGCAGTAAAGCTAAATTTCTCCTAAGTTGAAGGCATGCAATTAAGTAGCAAAGCAAATTAAAATAAGGATACATCTGTGCTCTCCTATACAGCTAAACATAAAGGAGCAAAATTGGTTCTGGCATCTATCCCATGTACCTGCAAACCACCTGAAAAGCTGGGTACAACAGAGTAACAACTCATTATGTTGGCTACTCCCACCATACATCGGTAGAAACAGCCACCAGGCAGCCTCAGCTGGCAGTGCTGATATGGCTCCTGCTAGCGAGATGCATTTCGGCATGAGGAAGGCTAGCACTGGTGTCAGGGCATGTTCCTGGAACAACAGGGCTCGATGCGGCTCCCTCACAGCCTCTCAAGCAGCTGGACAGACCTGACCAGCCTTTGAAGTGCTCCGACCCACAGCAGGTTGCAAAATTTTACTTGAAACAATGTTCTACCAGGAAACACTGTATTCAACAGTATTCAACTACTGTTTGCAAAAAGCAGACACGTTGGAAGAATTTTATTTTTTAACAAATAAAAGGAAAGAATTGGTTTGGATCGCAAAATTTCTATATTTAATTTTAAGCTCACTCTTTATTTTGAAAGGGAAAGAATTAAAACTTAAGTAAAACATTTAAACTTTTGAAATAAATATTTGAAAATAAAACATTCAGACTGGTCTAAAATAATTTCTGTAACCAGAACTTAATCTGAATAAAAATTATACACTTCTGGTAGTTCATTCAGACTTTTTGGACGAATATCTTTCCAAATCCCTTCCTTCCTTCCTTCCTTCCTTCCTTTCTTTCTTTCTTTCTTTCTTTCTTTCTTTCTTTCTTTCTTTCTTTCTTTCTTCCTTTCTTCCTTTCTTCCTTTCTTCCTTTCTTCCTTTCTTCCTTTCTTCCTTTCTTCCTTTCTTCCTTTCTTCCTTTCTTTCTTTTCTTCCTTTCTTCCTTTCTTCCTTTCTTCCTTTCTCTCTCTCTCTCTCTCTTTCTCTCTCTCTTTCTCTCTTTCTCTCTTTCTTTCTCTCTTTCTCTCTTTCTTTCTTTCTGACAGAAAGAACAGGTCTTCTCACAACCGTTATTTTCATCCTATTAATTAATTTGCTAAAGCATGCAAAACAGCTTGTTGAAAAATCTACACAAAGTTTTCATAAATTGTGGGTTTTGGTTTCAGAAGATATCTTTAATAACATGGGGAACACTGCTGTAATTTTCAGGGAGGATCAAAATGCAAATTTCCTCTATTGAGAAAGCCCAACTCACGTTAAGCAGACCTGGCTTAGAGCTTTCACTAGAGCCTCACTGAAGTTCAGCAGAAGGTTCATGAAGACCTTTGACACTTCAGGGTCAGGAGGGGTCCAGGTTTCACACAAAATATGACTTTCTTTGTGCCCACAACCAGACTCCACCTTCACCCTCAGTTACTACTACCCCAGGTCATATGTGAGGGCACAGTGTAAACTGGTGCTAAAGAAAACTGGAGACAATGCCATCATTAGACATAGGTATTTAGATAAAGGAGTCCAGCACAATTGTCATCCAAATAACTATGAGCAGAAATATACCTATTTATCTATTATATCCCATAAAAGACAATTTGGCTTTTTACTCAGTCTTTTCATTTGTACAGACTTCCTAATATGATATTGGTGGCCTGCCTATTTTATTTATTTAAGTTTTTCCATAGAAAATAATCTGGTAGTCTTTGTAGTCTTGCCAGATCTGGCTAAAAGTGCTAAGTGTCATGCCAAGAACTGTAATCAGTCCCTTCAAAGCTTAGGAAGAGGGACATTTGTCCTTTCACCTTTTGCACACCAGGCACCATACTGCACTCCCTTCCTCTCTGTGAACTTGTGGCCAAACAGAAATATCCTATCCTAGACTACTGGGATAATATTTCTGCCTTTCATGTGGTTACCTTTTTCATGTGAGGGGACGGTGACACCACAACCACAGTGCTGGCCGCTGCTTGGAGGCAAGGTGGCAGGCTTTTCAAGGGGCTTATTCCTCATCACATTTCTTTTTCCTAAAGGGCATTACTTGTTAAACAGGAATGATAATGAAACATTAACAAGCAAGTGCATTTTTGTGTAGCTTCTATGATAGCTTGTGACACGTCTTATGTTTTCATTTCAAGCTACCTTCTGGTTCATTCTACCTTGTGGGCCAGGGTGTGCAAGGCAGGGTGTGCAAGGCAAAAGCCACCTTCAGTGTCTGATTAGCTCATCAGGCCTTAACTGCCAGGGAGAGTGGAAAGAGGGGATGGAACCAGAGGGGAGCTGGCTTGAAATATTGGTAAACTTGATGGCTTAGTTCAAGAGTTATCAGTACAGGTGTCAGCTCAGTTAACCAGCTCACACCTGATTTGGTCCAGTTGGACTTTTTTTTTTTTTTTTTTTTTTTTTTTTTTAATAAGGTAAGACAACCAAAAGTCTCTATGAGCACTGAAGAAAGATAGTTATCAGCCACCTTAGAAGGCATACAACACCAGGTTTGGCAATTGCAAAAATACAGTCACACAAAGCAACTCTTCCAGTCATCAGTGTACAGCTGGAACTACCCAATGCAGTGCAGATTTATAGCTAGAAAGGCAGAAGATAACCTGATGTTTAAACAAACTGCATTTCACATTTCTTTGGGAGAAATAAACTTTGGTTCATTTCTAGAAAGCGAAACTGTGATCCAAATAATGAAAAGATGTGAAGAATGATTACAGAAAACACAGGAATATTAAGGCAGTCACTGCTGTAGAAGAGAAATGAATTCTACAATGTCATCATGCATTTTAGTTTTTGTAGACTACTTAAATGGATTCCTACAAAAATAATGAAAGTTTCTGGAGAAGATAACTCCGAGACCATCTATCTTAATTGTCTAGAATTCAATACAGGTTAAGTCAGATAGTCTAGGTTTAGTCTGTTGTAAACAGTGATTCACTGGACATAATTCAGCTGTCATGTACTTTTTGTACTGGAATTACTTAACAGAATAAGTATGGACGATACTTTTCTTCAGGTCTCTTAGGCAGCTGAGGGCATGTAACTTTGATTGAATGACCATGTTAGAAACAGAGAATGAGCTGAGTTTAAAATTCTGACTTGCAGGTTGTAATCCAAGTCCCCAGTTTATGTAAGTTGTGTTGAATATTATACACATACATTTGGTGGAAAAGGCTGTGAGGTTTTTGTACTTGTCTTGGATAAGACATATAATTGGCTGAAATGGGGTTTCCAATAATGATGGCGTGCAGGTTAACATTTGTGAGCATTTCTAAACTCTGATGATTTGTTAAACACTCACTATGAGATGAGAAATTTTGCAGAGCATTGAGAGACCTGTTCAGTAGAGCTGGACAAAATGTAGCAAGCACCTTTCATTGAGAGAAAAAAATGGTTCAAAATTTTGTTTTCATTTAGACACCTAATGTGCAACTCTTGGAAAAATAACATTCAAAAAGACTTTGCAAAAAAAATCCCTGCCTGTTGGAACATCATGATATTGCTTCAAGTCAGGGCCACCCAACCTATATACGGAAAAGTCAGGTCAAAGTTTCTGCTTTCCCCTGAGTTTGTGTCTTTTAGACCTCAATATATCCTTAAAGCCACTAGGTTATTTGGTGGTAGGTAACAAGGGGAAGATCTTCAGAGAAGCAATGCCCATCCAGATCAGCTGAGCATTCACCCCAGCATGACATGAAATAGAGTTACAGGCTTGCTTGGTGCTCCTTGCGGCTGTTAGAGCTTGTGCTTTACTGGAGGTTTCCGCTGAAGGCAAGAAATCCATCTGCCTTCCCCTGTTATGAGTGGCTGTCGATAGAAACATCCTCATCTCATACATTCCTAGTGACAACAGAAATGTATCGTTTACATAGCAAATAAATCAGTAACCATTTAAGCACTGTAGGGCTGAGCAACTTCAGGAGCAAGACAGAGTTGCCTGTAAGCTTAGTCTTTTTCTTTATATTGTAAACCTGAGTTTAAGGTGTTCAAAAGGCATTTTAGATTTTTTTTTCTGTTTTCTTCTAGAAAGGCCAGCTAAGGAATTTGGTTTTCATGATGCCCCTTAGGGTCCCCAGAAAGTAATAAGTCAGCATCATTTTCTAGCTGCAGTTGATAACATTTATTGCTAATTCTTTAAACCCTTCTTTAAAAGAAAACAAGTCTGCAACCTGCATTGCACCCACAGGAATAATCTTTCTTTTCCTCAGTTTGGTAATTCAATTGTGACTTGTAAACTTGTGCAGTTGTAGCAAAAAAAGTATACAGTCAACTCCAATCTATCCTGAGGAAAGTAAAAAGTGCTTACCACTACTGGTGTAGTAAATCCTGACTGCTTTATTAAATAAATGTAGAATTTCACTCAGAAGCCTTAAGGAAGAAGAGTTTTAGAATATCTGAACAATTTAGCACATTTTAAAGCTGAATAAAGACTGATTCAATTTCAGAGTGAGATTTAAACTGATGGCATACCAAATCCAACTTAAATTAACTTGAGAAGTGTAGGCATTATTTATGTCTTCTGAATTGTGAAAGGCAAACCAGTCTACCAGATAAATTCTTGAGTATCGTAATCTTTTCAGCACTGGAAAAATAAAGACTCTAAAAAAGATCCCACGAGAATTTATAATTGTAAGTCAGATCTTAAATAGTCATCTTTACATAACCATTGCTCATGTGAGCAGGCCAAGATCCAGTTGACAGTTAAGCACAAGCATAATGCTAAAAGCTGAAGCCATTTCACCGATTTTAATCTACCTGCTTCCATGGCTGAAGTTACGCATCTTCTTAATTCTTTGTTACATCAACAGAAGAGAATTTACAGGGATAGACAATACTTTAAAAAGCAATTTGACATGCAAGCAACTAACCAAATTTCTCTTGCTGTGCTAAACTGAGGATGTTGCTCAAAGATGAAATGTCCTCCCCTCTTTCAGGAGCTTCTGACTGAGCAGTAACAGGGCAAGTGGACTTAGGCACCAGACCCCACCTTCAGAGAATAATGGAGCCAAGATGACTCACATTAGTATTCATGCAATATCCGCTCTCTTCTAGCAAAGGAATATGACAAGATAGGAAATATTAAAAACACCCCCCGCATAAGCCAGGTAGGGCTACAGGAGCATATGTTGCTTTTGCTACAGTGCTGCAGCCCCCAGCTCTCTCCCCACCCAGGCTCTGGGCTGGGAAGAGGGGAGATGCCAGCACAGGACTCACGACAGTGCTCTGCCCTTCTGCAAAGCCAGGGCACGGCAAAATGCTGGCTTTTACGAGGCTGTTCTCACGGAGTGGTGAGTCACCAGCTGTCCCTGGTGCCAAGGAGGAGAAAGAGGCCCCTCCTTCTGAAGCTGTGCCCAGAGGAGAGTTTCTTTCTCTTGAGGCCCAAAGGAGCTGACCTTGAGGCCACTGTCCTGTCAGTGTTGGTGAGCCCTCCCCGGTTTGGGAGGACTCTCCATAGCCCACCTGGTGGGCAGATGGGCCCTGCAGAATTTCTCTTTGCTGTATCTTGAGGCCATTTAATCTCTCTCCCACTTGTCAAGAAGACTACAGGTAGACTTTCTTTCCAGAGCACTTGGTCTCTTAGATGTACCTTGCCTGGAGACTTTCCCTGGGAAGCTCCTAAATCACTTTGGGTGCTCTTGAAAAGACCTGTTCCCAGGTGACCTAAGAACTGTGTGTGATCCTGGTGCATATTCCTGCAGCAAGAGGGTGCTCCCTTTGGCTTGGGGAAGCTGCTGGCCAAACAGCTGTGACCCTGCTTTCCTCTGTGCAGTCTGTGACAGGGAAGTTTGCTCTGGCAAAACATGGAGAAATGGACCCCTACAAATTTATAAAAGCCAAAGTATCTTGTTCAGACTAAGAAAGGGGGAAGGCAAAGACAGAAAAATTTCCTATGAACAGAATTTACTATTATTACTTCCTTCACATTATTGCTAAAAGCTGGCAAAGTCTTCCTATTCTTTGAATGAGTCATGGTAATAATGCAACACTTTATGCTGCTTTCTCCATCTGTGTAACCTCGCTTATCTCAAAACAGTCTAACAGTGCAGAGGTGTCCTTATTGTAGCTGTAGAGAAAGAGAAACTGAGTCAAAGACAATTTGCTTGGTTTGTCTCCAGTCACAAAGGAAGTTATCAGAAAGGGACACAGAATTCAGGCTCCCAGTATCTGTTCCCCAGATCTAAGCAATCCCTTTGCATCTAGTAATTACAACTACTTTAAGCAATGATCTTCGTTGTGATCTCTCATATAGACTAGTGCAAAGATGATCTTCAAGCATTACATATATTTTTATTCCTCCAAATAACCAAGGCTGTTGCCAGTGTAAAAGTACTGGCATGGAGTGGGTTACAAAATATATTAAAGATGCTTTCTCAAAATTCATATTGGCATTGGGAATACACAAACTCCCTTTGGCATTCTGTCTGATGTTGTCTACACGGATTGAAGCGAGTGGTTGGCATTTATCTATGAAATGGTTAGGAACTGGATTATTTATGTATTTATGCATCATGGTTTCTAGATGCTTATTCTTTACCAACAGATAAGGAGTCCCAGTTTAGATTTATAAATGTAAGTCTGGGTGAAGCTGTGAAATGGTAGAATATGACTATATTGCTAGGAACTGTTTTGTAAGTGAGATTAATCTATGTGGCAATGAGCTACCAGGTCACTGGCTTTGAACATATCTCTGTGGTTAAAATGTAGTTAAAACAGTACTTTAGAGACAATTATGAATGGCTTTCAGTATTGCTCATATGACTGCATTTAATTAGCTGTAAATGAGATTTCTAGGGGAAGAGGCTGTCTGTCCTTGTTAGTTAAATAAGTAAAAACTAGAAGTTTTTTCATTAGGGTGAGCTAGCTAAATCTAAAATTGTGTCTAGTATCTACAGAATGTAACTGAAAGGGGGAAGGCAGAAGCACTGCCTTATGAGTGTTCTTGGACACTACACAAAGGATGTTTAAGAAGTTGCTTTGGGGAAACTGAGGACCTGGAATGAAACAATATTAAATCATTTTAATTTATGGCTAGACTCCAAATTCAATTCTCCTCAACTGTAAAAGCTGTAGCAAAACGATGCTTGCCCTTTAAAGGTTGAGAAATGTGCTCAAAGACAATACAAAAAGTACCACACTAACAATATATTTTTTTTCTGTTTGAAGCTGGAGGATTTTGGAATTGGTCACAGAGAAAGAGAGAACCAGACAGCACAGGGAAATTTCTTTGCTCCCAGCTTTCTTCCCAGCTACTATTTTACAAAAACATTACAGAATTCAACAGCTTAGTATAGCAAAGTTTTCCTTAGCTCTGTGCTCATTACTATGGTTCTGTAGGCTACAGAAATGCCTGTAAGCCACATAACTACATTAATGCACTAAGTGAGTGTCAGAGCTCAAAGTGCTTAAAACCTGGTGCAATGTTCTACTTCAGTCCAAATCAGTGCGCAGGTAGGGGACTGGTGGCACAAAAGCCGCCAGCATGAGCAGAACTGGGGAAGGGACAGTTCAAGCTGTGCAAGGCCAGAAGGATATGCTCAGACTCACCTTGGTTACTTAATTTGCAAGCCTGGGGAGATTTGGAGCTATAAAAGGATCACAATTGACTGCTGAGTCTGGGATGGGAAATCAAGGAAGCTAAAGTGTGTGAATGAGGTTTCAGGAGCATCCAATGGTGTTTTTTTCTATAATATGACCTCAAGCCCTCAAAAACAGGAAAAACTGTTCTTTATTGCAGTGGTCTGGCCAGAACCGATCTACTCAACAGATGATGTATGTGTCCAACAGGTCCTTAAAATAAAATCTTCTGTCCTGATATGGAAAATTCCTTCCAGAAAGTGGAAAGTATTACAGAGTGATGTGTGAAGAAAGTTCTAAGCTGCAGTCTTGAATTTCAGATTTCTAGGGATGGGGGAAATGAATTCAGTGCACAGAATCCTAATTGACCCCTGTGGTTTTACTAAAAGTCATATGAAAACCCAAAATGGAATTACTTCAACAGAAATTGTGGGAAAATAATCATACATATTTCATACTAGGACTTCAGCTTGATTCATTCTTACTCCAGTTTCTGCATATTTACAACTTGGCAAAACTCTCAGGGTGGACTGGATGATTTGTCTTGAAGCATGTGGGATTTGTCAGCAATTGGAGACACTAGTGTGGATGCCCATTTACACTGTCTTATGTGACCCATATCTTTGCTGTGAACTAGCATGTTAAAGCTTCCATATGAATATTTTGTTTAGGGATAAAATAAGCTTACATCTATGTAAATGAATTTCAGAGGAGTGACAGGGAGGTTTATGCTGTCCCATAGTTAAGGCACTTTTCTCCTGAGCAAGTGCAGTTGACATTTTTAGTGTATTCTAATTTGTATTCTTTATATCTTTGGTAGATTCTCTTCTCAGACTTCTTCTATGCAGAAAAAGCCATAAGCAAACAGCAGCAATGCACTGGGATAGCTTGGTGTGTTTTGCCTCAGCATGCTGTGCAGAGCGGTGCAGCGTGGTCCCCAGGTGTGCAGATCTGCAGGCTGGGCAAGCCTTACCCTAGGGAACAGCAGTCAGGAGCAGAGAGCAAACAATCCATGTCGTTAGCATGGCTGGTAAAGCACAGATGCTGTGACTGAACCAGGTATTTGGCTTCTTTCCAGACCAAAAGTTTGTTCATGATAGTTGTTCAACAATTTTAAATGCAAAACATTTGTGAATACAGAGGCTGATTCCCAAGTGTCTAACTTGCTGATCTGTGAATTGGGCCAGGTCTGCTTATTTCCGCTTTCCATTTGACATGGCTAAAATCTTCTTACTTGCTTTCATGAGTCTTTGGCTAAAGCCTTTCATTTACTGTGTCTGCAGTTTCTCAGAAGAGAGTGAGGTACTTTCTTTTGAATTTGGACTTGAAACCTATATAGACTCAGCCTGTTCCTAACCTGGAGCTGAACCGTGTTTTCTTTCTCCAAACAGATATGATGGCATTTCAGCACCACGAATAAGATCTTTTCTTTATGAGAAGGGTTGTAGAGCCTATAAAACAGAAGTCAGATTAACAGGCTTGAAAACAAGGGCACAGAGAAGTTGACCTGGTATTTTGGCATTTCCATGTAGGGGGATTGGCACTTGCTTTCTTTATGTGGTGCTAACAAAGGAAGTTGTTTGCCTCATCCTTTCTGGATGCTTCAACCATTCAGTATGTGGCCAGAGCTTAGAAAAACTGCATTTCAAGGAACTCAGTTGCATGTCAAGGAACTTGGTAAAATGTTAGTCCTGCTTGTTAACAAAGATATATCGAGTCACTGATGAGCTCAGCATCCCTGTTGCATCCTGCTGACTGCTTTCATAAAATTCTACTCTCTGCTGTCTGCCGAGGTTTCCTGAATGCATGGTGTATGCACAGACAGCACAGCCTCAAATAAATAGCAGCTTACTGCGATTATCTCCAGCCTATTCACTGAGGCTGCCCTCCTGCAGATTGCCACACTGAGGCAAGTTGCTGGGACAAAGAGTAGAAGAAGGCAAAGAGCCGTACAGGACAGGAAAGGGGTTACAGAAAATCTGCCCCAGCGAAGAATCCATCCTGCTTCCCTATTTCTGTCAGCTCACAGCTCACTGTCTTCAATGCCTGAAGTAAAAACACAGGTAAACGTGTTGGTGTCTGTTTGAGTTCAGTCAACAGAGCCATAATAACTACCATGTGTCTGACTAAGTAATTGAAGCTAAGATAGTTTATAAACGGCTCTACCAACATATGGGAATAGATATTTTCATATTTGAGAGGGACTGTGAGGGCTACAAGTACTATTGTGGTGGTTTTACCCTGCTGGGCAGCTGAATTCCACCACAACCGCTCTCTCACTCCCCCTGCTCAAAAGAAGAGGGGGAGAAGAAAAAAACCTCATGGGTTGAGATAAGGATAGTTTAATTAAAGGAGAGGAAGAAAACAACAACAACAACAAATATATATACATATATACAAGCAAAGACTGTGCACAAGCACAGAGGAAAAGAGAAAAAACGAGTTATTCTCTAATTCCCACCAACGAGCGATGTTCGGCCACGTCCTGGGACGCAGAGCCTCAATACCCACAGTGGTTGTTCAGAAGGACAGATGTCTTCATAACGAGAGCCCCCCCTTCTCCTTCCCTTTTCCAGCTTTTATTACTGAGTGTGACATCATATGGTATGCAATATCCCTTTGGTTGGTTTAGGTCAGCTGCCCTGGGGATGTCCCCTCCCCATTTCTTGCCCACCCCCACCTACTGGCTTTGGGGGGGGGTCTGGAGAGAGTCCTGGTGCTGTGCCAGCACTGCTCGGCAGTAGCCAAAACACTGGTGTGATACCAGCGCTGTTCTAGCTACAAGGGCTGCTGCAGGGAAAGTTAACTCTGTCCCAGCCAGACCCAGTACAACTATGAACAATGAGAGGCCTCGTGTGACTAGAAAATTTGGTTCTGGTGTAATACCATTAGGAAAAAAATCCTGCTGCTAACTGAAATCATAAAGCTGGATCATCACCTGCGTGTAGTCCAGTTCTGAATGGATAGATTACAGGTCAAAATAGAAGGCTAAAAGTACAAAAATAACATTTCAGGGCAAGCAGCTAAAAGTTTCTATTAATAAGAAGAGTTCAAGGTTGTAGGTAGTTTCTTAAAAAACAGCCCTGGTGAAGTCCAGATTACTGGAAATCTTCAGGCCGATGTTTGAAAAATACTAGCCAGTGAGAATCTGGAGACCTGAGTCCTTTGGAAGTCATTTGTTCAGTTAAATGTTTATGTTCTTGACCACTGGCTTCCTGTCCTCACCAACACCTCTGGATTTAGCTGCGTAAGGTCTTTAGGATTTAGCCCTGTTAGAATCTGCAGCTTTTCTTGATTCTGGTAAAAATAAACCCTGTCTCATTGTCTTTTATGAAGCAGAGCAGCAGCAGCAACATCTGGCAAAACAGACACCGGCTTGTGTTATGTGGCAGCTTTTTCACATGGTGCTGTTTCACCCTTCTGTAAGATGCAGAGAGGAGTTTGCTAACACGTCAAGTCTGCTTTGAAAACTGAGATCTTTTTTGCCTTGCAGTGTTGCAAACTGGGCCATAACTGAGTCCATCCATGCAGCTGCCTAAGACCATTTAATTGCTTTATAACTCAGAAGCAAATCATGTTGATTTGAGTGTGTTATAAAAGAAGGCTTTGCTATAATTTCTTTGCAAAGTGCAAAACCCGGCTTT
>VXAA01003467.1:2969187-3030702 GCA_013399115.1 Anseranas semipalmata
TTTTTTTTTTTCAGGAGAATTTACTGTCTTTTAAAATTTCAAGTTAATAGCTCTTCTGACAAATGTGAAAGAAATATATTTATGACATTATCATCCCAGTTCTTACATACCTCAGCCTTGGGATGTGTCAGCACTTTTATTCAAGTGTTAGCTTTTGTTGTATTTTTTCCTTATTCTAGTTTTAATGAAATTTTTAAGAATGTAATGAAAATATAATCCTGATGTTTAATTATGGCATTCGCTCGTAGAGTTTATGCATAACAAAAATGTCATTGCCTGTATATTCTGCTAGAAGCCCTTACTTTTAAGCAATGAGATTAATTATTCTAGAACATCCTAGAAGTTTATTGCTTCAGATAAAAGCATTCAATGCAGCTTCTTTCCTACGATTTCTCAAAGAAAAACAATGTAAAATAAAGATAATGAAAGTATCTTTGACAGACAGTTTTTTTTTTTTTTTTAAATGAAGTGTATTGACTTAAAAAAGAACCTCCTTAAACAAATTTACTAGAAACCACTTTGCACACAAAATTTTATGTCTGGCTAGATCATAATTTACTTTATTCTGTGCCTTTAAATATACCATTGTACATTTACATTGGTGATCTAGAAGCCAGTTTAATTATCTAATGTCAGCTTCTGTAAGACTGATAAAACTATTAAAACAGAAAGTCAGTGTTAGGGTGGAATGGTGCTACTAAAATTGAAAAATAGCCCTTTAGTTCTGTCAGCAGTACTGACACTGCTAAATTTCCTTCCGATATAAAAGGTGTTCAGTGTAAGTGCTGCTGAACGGAAGCCCATGACCATATTATGAAGACATACGAAGCTAAATCTGAGGGCCGTGCCTTCAAGAATTGCACTAAGCTAGCTCTTTTATTGTGGTTAGGATTTTGACACTAATGTGATTGACTGCTGTATGCATTTTCTGGAAGAGGAAAAAAAATCCATTAAAATGTTACACTTAAATAAAAGCCCCCAGCAAATTGCCTGCTGCAGTGAGATGTTTGCATGAGAAAGAAGCAAGGACATAAGAAGCTTTTTTAAACGAGTGGCATATGTTTCCTGATTAAATGTGCAATTCTCGGCTTCTCGTTGTGCATTTTAGTTATCATGTCTAGTTATAAGAAACTCAAACTGATTTTTATCAGTTTGATTTAAAAAAAATGTATTTTTCCAACAGCCAGGTTTAGTAATAGTTTCTTATGGAGCAGCTTTTATTTTGTTTAATCAATGATATTGATTTCCCTTTAAATATAAAGATTGCACAGTTCAACACTGGATGTTACAGCAGTATTTTAAAGATGAAGTGACTGCCTGGTTTGCTAAGGTCTCTTCTCAATAAATCACCCTTGGTTTAACAATTTTGTTTAGAATGAACCTTCATGAATTAGTGGCTTTTGATCCTTAATAGTGAAAGTTTTGTAATATGTTGAAGCAAAGCTATTATCACTTTTCTGTGTATGTTCTAGATTTTTTTTTCTAATTAACTTTAATTAACTAATTAAAAGCCATGATATGGAATTCCTGAGCTTCTTTGGATTTGCTTCTCCTATTCTTTTAAAATATTCCCTCTTTCCTTCGTTCTATTTTTGACTGAATTATGAACATTCACGAGCCTATGGTAAGCTCCTCGTTGCCTCACTTTTCTAAGTCTTTCTTGCAAAAAATGTTGGAGGAAAAGGTCAAAAGCAAGAAAGCTCCAGGAAAAGAAAACCACAACAACAACAAACAAACACCAGACCCCAACCCATCCTCTTATTATGTTAAGTGTTTTCATTCAAAGTATGTAAAATTATTAATAAATAAGAATGGTTTCTTAGCCAGCCCTGGTTCCTGATCCCCCTTTTTTGCTTTCCATCAGTTTTTTTTCCTGCAATAAAATAAGAAAAATAAAAAAGAAAAAAAAGAAAAGAAAAATGTCTTTACATTCTCCCTGTTTCACTTTGTTACAACTTTCTCCAAAAGAATTTAAGAAATATTAGAGAGTGGTGGTTGTAGTGAGGGGACTCTGTACTCCAAATATCTCTCATTTTCTGAGGTAAGAAATTGAAAGGACCTAAGTTTTTAATTCAAGATATTAGACTGGAATCCAGCTGAAAGAAGAATGCCTATTCCATTCTGGATTGAAACTTCTTAGAAACCTCTAATGGGAAATTTCTGAATGGATTTTGAACACCAGAAAGAATTACAGGAAAAAGAAAGAGGAGCATTTGACCATTTGCAGCATGAAATGTTGAAGTCTGTTCTTTTTATCCTTCTTGTAAAGAAAGGCTGAATTCTTTTCAGGAGAGGTTTTCAGTTTTTGCTGTTCATGGTTTCTGTGTGCTGCTTTAACCTGAGCTCAGAAATCTGGAAGGCTGGCAATGCTTATTCTTAAAAACATTAATATTTATTAAATGTAATTAATGCTTTTGCACACCACTTGCACCTAATTGAGAAGACCTGTGAACTTGCTACAAGGTGTGAAATGCATCTATTTATAGTATCCAAAAATATACTAAATGTTTTCACAGCCACTCTACTTAGTCAGCACCTGAAAAAAGAATCTCTAAGAAAACAATGAAGCCCCTTCCCAAAGCTTCTGAATGAAATTCACTCCTGTATGGAGGGGTGAGTTAACTGGGGATTCAGAGACTCCAAATCCTTGCACTGGCACTATGCAAAGGGGTAAAATTCATGCTAGGGGAATGAAGAGGAAAACTGTAGCAAGACTTGAACTAGGAAATAGGAAATTACACTGCTAAATGTCATGAACATTTAAATCCAAATTATACATCTAACATAAAAAATAAACTAAATCAAAACAAAGGAACCAAAATATCTGCTTCTGACAGAGTAAAATAATGAATAATTATATGAATGATATAATTAATGAATTATCAAGGTAATGTGAATATTTTTTTGCTGAAGGTAAGACAAGACAAGTACAGAGGCTGGTAGAAGGTTATCCTCCATTCCCATATAGGTGTTTGGGTTTGCTCCATGCTGTCCTATATAGAGCTGAGCTGATTATACTCATCTGAGAATCACTAAAGCAAGCTGTCAGTAAGACATGAAGTGGGAGTTAGAAATGTTAGCTCTCCATATGCCTTGATGTGAGAATGTCTTCAGGAGGATGACTGTGAGCAAGGGCTGTGTGTTTGGTGACTTTGGGTTTTCCTAACAGAACAGCAGCCATCATGTAACACACACTGTGATGACAGCAGACTTACAGATTGAATGGCATATACATATTACCACAACTAAGCACACCTACTTTAACATTTATTGTTTTTATGAAATCAGTGAAGGTACACTGATTTATTCTACCTGGAGACCAGAACCATATGCTTTTGTACAGTCTCAGGAAAGAGAGCAAGGTCCTGTAGTTTAGGAGTTTCTTTAGCTCTCAATTCATGCCTGTGGCTTCGTGTCTTTCCACTTTGTCCTGGGACCCGCAGAATCATCTTTCTAACATCATCAAACCCTATTCGTATTGTCTGTATAGCATAACACATTTGATATTCTATAATCCAATAACAGTCAACTGGTCTACTTTTGACATCTGAATTATATTAAAGAAGGAAAATCATTATAAAATGAATATGGTGAGATTCGAGTACTCTGGATGATCCCCTACTGAAGGCTGCTCATGTGCCACTGAAGCCAAGGAGAAAGAAAGGGCATCACAAATGCCTTGAAGGTTTTTTGACAGTCATAGTGTTTGAATATGAACAAATCCTTATTTACTTTGTTCAGTGCCACAATTAGTGAAAATCAAAGTGTCTGCAGCTGCATTTTATACTGTAAATTATTAGGTAATTAACCTTAATGCACCCTGCTCACACTCTCCAGCTTTCAAACACAGCCTAGAGCATCTTTCAAATGCAACAATACATATGACTGCATCACTGCTTAATTATAAATAAAACAAGCCTCTAATGCAATGTGAGGGATTTGGATGGTGCTAATGGAGAGTGCAGGAGGAAGAGAGAAAAAGAGAGATAGAGAGAATGAAATCATCTTTCAGCAGAAAAGAAAAAAGATTCATATCGTAAAGATGCAAATAAAAGAGCATCCAACCAAAGGATGCTTTACTTGCACACTGATTCATTTTATTATGTTTATTATCTTCCACAAGGGATTGTGTTTATTCTCTTTCACATGCAAAAGTGTTTTATGTTTAATAAAACAGGGATAATAAATAATTAAACCAGCCTGTCTATAAATAAAACTGAGATTTTTGAAATCCATATAAGTGCTACCCATTTTTGTTTTTACGGCAGAAGTGGGCCCTAGCAATGTCAGGGACTGCAAGCCCGAAACTGGTACTTTCACCAGTATTTTCACACAGCAAGAGCTAATGTGATTAGGCTCACAGAGGATCCTGCCTCCTAACAGACGGTAGGATTTTGCACGAAGTAACAGGGACTGCTTAGATTTCCCAACGTAAGAGTACTGATGTACTCCTGGAGCTCTAAATATTTCTATCTAAGCATACCAACTGTGTTTGACAGGAGCAAGACAATATTAATCCTAGCTACTGGAACTATACTACATGTATTAAATAAATTATTATCCTCTGTATTTGAGAAGATGCAGGGGAGAGAGAGTTTGCATCACTGTTGGCTATATAACTTGATTTCAGTTTGAGGTACTGAAGTTACAGAACACGAGTGTTTTATTGTCCACATCAGAAAGCTCAGACAGGGCAGCTTAAAGCTGCTTCATTTGCAGCAAATTTCCCCCTCCTGGACAAGATGGAGTTTGTCCTCCAGATCATTTCCCTTTGCATTTCATATCTGTGATAGCTGGAGCCCTAGAATGAGCTGTGATGCAGAATAACTCAGAAGGGATGCACAGCATCTGTAAGACAAAAGTGTTACAGATGGGTTTAGGTGAGCTCTACATCAGGCAGCAAAACACCGTCAGAGGCAGAGCCCAGGAGAGCACTCATGTTTTCTTGTTGTAGCCAACGTATCTTATCCCAGACATGTGCATCACCATGTCTGTGAAAAAGCTCATCCAGTTTTGTCAAAAATCAGTGTGTTACCTTTTGGCTTCAGCCTTGCAGCTGCAGCTGTTAGGAGGAAGTAGCTAAATTACAACTTACTACCCAAGTAGTATAATATGAGAAATGTGGTATTTTCACAGTGAATGAAATTTCTGTTACTTTGGATTTGTATGAAAAAAAAACCAGAAGGAAAAAGGAAAAGGACACACATCTAGTAACACATTGCTGGCCATATGACTGTTTCAAAAGAATAAATATGGGTCATTCTTGTATAGTGTGAAAGGGGAGGAAGGAGGAACAGGTCTGATGACACAGGTGAGATCTGTTATTAAATTGCAGCATTAAAAAGAATACTTCAAGATTTCTGTGCACATGTAAAGAACTGCAAGGACTAGTTGTCCCTCCATGGGTGTGAATAACACCTATTGACATTAACGTGATAGGTTTGATTTATGTTGTGCAAAGCTCAATGGATGGGGCTTGTTTACGCTGAGTAACAGTAGTGAAGCTTACTGGAGGAACTGGAGTAACCCGAGAGGAGCTGCTAAGTTTAGCAGAAGCCTTCAGCTCCCATGTGCTGTTAGCAATGCCGTACAGTACCAGCTCTCCACAGCTCAGCGAGGACTGCAGGCTTCTTAAAACAAGGGAGCTGTAGCTGTAGTTCTCCCACTGTGAAAGCAAGTATAAATGCAAGTGTCAACACAAGAGCACAGGGCTAGGAGAAAATGGCAGGAAACAAACCTTTATACAGCAGATTATTAGTTTCTTGTGCTGTAGCTTTCTATCCTGTGTGCTGGCATATAATATGACTGCAAATATTGCACTGTCCACGTTTTAAAATTACACTAAATAACATTTATAAAATAGTCAGCACTGAGAAACAGGATTAGGGGTAAAACTCAGGGCTGTTGGATCTGGATCTGCTATATGCATGGATGATGCTGCAGAGGTTGGTGCTCTACGTGGCAGGAGGAGGAACGCAATCTGGTGCCCGACTACCAAACAAGGGGGTGGAAGAAGGCTCCCATTTTCAGTGGGAATTTCCTTTGAAGTTCCAAGAATGTTTTGACCCCAAATAAACACGATTGTAAGGGGATAGGGAAAGGCAAGATGGAGGAGCATTGCCAGTTCCAACAACCAAGTACAACTATTGCTACCTTGCAAGACTTCTCTTATGACTTGATAAGCAGTCATTGTTCTCTGTCATTTCAGTTGTCACTGAACAGCCAAAGCCAGCAAGCACCTTGTGAGTCACAACTTCTGGGCCTTTTCATGAGAGGGCAAAGAAGAAGGAAAGAGGCTTTTTCCTTGTGATCGTGATCCAGTCAGCTGGATTTTTTGCTCTGCATAAAGGAAAGTACCAGACATGCTGTCTTTCTCCTCTCCTGCATCTTCCTCAGAGGCTCAGCATCTTCCTCAGTACCAAACACAGCATCGTCCCACCTCTGAGGGGAACAACGCAGCCCACCTATTTACTCCACACAGTTATAACTCCATACAGTTATAACAGTTATACTTCTGGAAATGCTGCACCAAGACCAACAGCTAATATTTCATGAAGAGTTAAACAGGCAGAGGTTTACAATAATCAGGCTACACAGCTCCAACAGTTCTGTCATTTTACATCGATAGGATATCTGAACCTGATTTCCCTAAGCAGCAGTCATTGACTTTTAGCACATGTAAAAGGAACAGATATTTTTCCATCTTTTTTTTTTTTTTTTTGCTTGCAAATTAGGTGTGGCTAAAAATGTCCATATTCATGCAAGACAGCTCAGCAGAAATGTACAATATTTTATATAAACACTAGAACACAAATCAATATGAAAGGTTGAATCCTCCATGCAAAATAAGTAGCACAGTAATCCTCAAAGATGAGTCATAGAAAAGGAAGCTGCAGAACTGCAAAAGTAAAACATACAAATTTCTCTGAGAATAATCACTATTTCATGTTTGTTTATAATTATAATTTAATTATAAACCCATTTTTGCAACAATTTTTTAAAGTAGGCAGTTAGCATTAAAGTCCTTTATAAGCAATTATCTGCTATTGAACTTCCTCATTATACAGCAATTGCTACATAAATTTTCCTGTTGTTTAAGCATATTTTTTTGCCATTTGCAGATTTCACTTGTAATCTGATAATACAAACCATTTGATCCAAGATCAATGGTACTGTTTTACATGCCAGTTTCCAAGAAATTGTTGTTAAATATTTGATATAATACATATCGATGGAGAAGCTCTTCTTATTCTTTCCTTTTGCATGCAGACAGATTGACAAATAGCAAACTTCTGGATATTTTTATACTCTTCCCCACCCCCATAATCATACATCTTAAAAAAAAATCTATTTAATAAATCAGAAGTTTACCCCATGTGAGGGCCCCTACTCTTCAGTGGAACTTCTAACCTGGCTGAGCAGAGGGAAATCCTAGATTAAAAGGCAGAGTCAGGACTAGAATAAATGATCTCAATTTCATGTGCTTCCCAACTGGTGCAAACCATTGAAGCTTCACTGACTTCAGCAGAACCTGGACAATTTCTGCCATTTGAGGATCTGTCACTTAACTTCTAGAAGGGAAATAAATTTCTGCCTCTCACAGTGCACAAAACTAGCCTATCTCACAGGTGTGACAACTGGGCCTCCAAAATCAGCAGCAGATATTCCTTTGGGAGAAACATTGCCTTGTGGTGCAGATGATATTCTGGTAGGTAACGTAGTGTAATCAATATGTAGAAAAGGACCTCACATTTTATTTGAGCCTGCAGGGCTCTGTAAGAATCATATTGTGTAGGGACTTTCCTATGATTACATATTGACTCCTTCACAATATGATAGAGAGAGGAAACTGTTTCGTTTGAGCTCACTGAGAGAAAGGGGAGGAGGTGGAACGCAGATTTTTCTCATCAGGCGTTCCCGAGGTGTCTCTGATTTTTTATTGTGTATATGGTAATAGCTTCGGACAATTTTAGAAAATGCCATGAGTTACACCTTATGGGGAAAAGGAGAAAGATGTTCTTTCACAAAGGAAATCAGAACATATCAAGGTACAAGTGTTTGGGGATAGTTGTGAGCACATTTTAAAATTGCATGACTTTTTGCTGAGACTGCCATATTGTGGTCTACAGTTCTGAAAGCTACAGGAAGAAAATCCTACATGTAACACAGGGTCCTGGCACAAATCATCAGTTCAGACCCTGAGCAATGCTGGCCTCACAGTGTTGTCGAGAGGTCCCTAAGCTGCACCAGGCTATGGAGAAATTCCTCATGCTTTTCTACACATTCAGAGGTGCTGGGAGAGGTGTTTGGCAAGAATCCCAGACGTTTCTTCAGCTCTGTGGGAAGACCCAGTCAACACGTGGCTATGACTGTTGCCAAATCAATTATATTTGCAAGCACAGAAAGGCAGGGAGAAGGGGAAGGGCTGGGTTTCCATGTGGCATATGCTCTTCAGTTTTCCTGCTCTAAACTGTCATGCAGAGTGATCTAACCATATTGCAAAGACTAAAAGAAATTGATTTAGCCATTAAAAAATAAGAAGAGCTCTCACTGTTGTATCAGCTGTAGCTGGAAGCAGAGTTCAGGCTGGCACTAGAAAATTTATTAAATTGTTAGAGTCCACAGAGAAGATGAACTTACAAAAACTCAGCGGTTGATCTATTTTAGTAGTTTTTGGAGAGCAGCAGAGTGCTCATCTCCTGAAGTACCAGCAAAGATTTCAGAGAGCTTTTTATACAGCCATAGTTCTGCTTTGGCAAGAAGGGTAATACTGACGATAATAATATATACAATTCTATTATTTTTTTAAATCTGAGCTCTGAAAAGCATGATTATCCTGGCCCCAGACTGAGACACATCCTTTGGCTTCCTAGAGTGGGGCTGGAATTGCTCCTAAATTCCACTGGGAAAATCAGGGAACAAATCTTTAAGTTTTGAATGAAAATGCTCTTCATTGAATATGTTTCCATTTAATAGAAGTAAAATGAACCCACGAACATACTAAACTAGGGCAAATCAACTATGATGAATAATATGTAAGTCTTTGAAGTGAAGCTTCCCACTCAATTTTTGTATCTATTTACACTGATACATTAATTAATGCTAACTAATTCATAATTGTAGCAATTTGATGGCAAAACTTTTAAGCATACTGAAAAAGGCAAAAATAGTAAATAAAAAGAGATGAAAATTTTCTAGTAGCCTCAAATATTTTCTATTAATAATTTCACTTGAATGTAAAATGTTACACAAAACTAGCTAGTCAATTAATTAACAGCTGGAAAATAAACATATATTTTACTCCTGGAAGATATATGTAGTTATTGTGTAGCATCTATATTCAGAAAGCCATTGTAACAGCCAAATATACCTCACTGCCATATTAGTAATCATAGAAATGCTATTCTGTCAGCGTTATAAAATATTCCTAGATGAAATTTAAGCCAGTAGGATGCAAGCAGGTATGAGTCAGGGAGTGCTGGGTTCTCATATATTTGAGTTGCATTTGAAATAGGAATATAAGCACAGATTTCTCCAGCTCTTGCATGTGAAGACATTTTTAATGCTTTCTGCTCTAAAAAAAAAAAAAAAACACACACACAAGAAAAAAGCTCTGCCCTTTGTGCTTCCCATTGTGAACAGAAACAGTCTTCACTTGGATTGATAACTTATTGATAGAGTTACCTTGCTAATCTTGTGAAGTCATGTCAGCTGAATTCATTTAAACAATACTATTCACTAAATCCCTCTGATCTCAGAGAGAAAGCAGGGCTTGAAGAAATCAGAAGGCAGCAAAAACATCCAAATTAGAAAGAGCAGCTGATCTATGGATGATCAATGTCTACACCTCCATGTCCCCCTGGATCCACCTTGAGCAATGCAAGACATAGACTTGACTCTGATTGTCTGAACAAATGACCACCATAGGGTTTTTGCTTCAGGAATAGCAGAGGCCATTTCATAATCGCATATTACAGATTTACGAGACAGGAACAACATGGTAGATATGATCATCATAGCTTTGTACTGTTCTTTCATATTTAAAAACACAGCTGGAAACTTTCCGGGGATGAAAGATATAAGATTTATGGAACAAAGCACAAGAATCTTAAAGGTGTGAGATAATATTGCATATATCACAGAGCAGCCACTCACTGTCCCCAGATTAGATAATTCAAGAGACTGATTTCCGTGAAGTTCAGATATGCAGTTCATAAAATGCATGTGTAATTGCTCTCCTAAACTGATTAAGCAATTCCCATGTCTGTGCATCCCAATCAGGTAATTGCAGACCTAAATATCCATTTGCATATTTTCTGTTACCCAGTTGGCATATACAACCACCGTGCATGCAAACTAAGAGCAGTATTTTACATCCTAACAATCTGAGAATCAAACCTCTAGGCCTTTTTCTTATCTAACTTCTGTAATACATTTCATGTTGTTATATTTCAAGTGGATTTTGGCCATTCCTCATTCAGAACAAATAATATGAGTTTTTCACTGTAAACTGAGATAATGAATCAGACAGTTTCTGGAGGGGTTTTAGATAAATATCTCATGTAATTAATAAAGCTAAACGAACACACACTGATCTGGTTACTTCTCGTCCACCATTGATACCAGTAAAATATAAAGTTTGTGAGGAAAATTGAATATTTATGTAGGAAATGAGTAGAAAAATAATAGAATACAACATTCCTTGTTCTCATTCAAGAAGAATGAGAACATTTTCATTTATCTCATTCCTGTTTCTTATTCTTTTCATGTCTATCACCTTCTCTTCCTTTATTGCACTCTTTTATTTGTTTTGTCAGCTTCCTTTTTTTTTTTTTTTTTTAATGAATTCTTAATTGTTTACTTTAGCACCTAAGGTCTCAACTGCACCTGCCCCAAACTGCATATAGACAAAAAAAGAGAAGATGGTTTTGGAATGCTCCTCCTCAAGGTAAGACTTTGCTTCAACATATGTAAGCATTAAATCTATCTCTTTTTGAGAAGTGAAAAGCTTCAACAGGGAGAGTGAGACTAGCACTGACCTGGGCGCGTTCCTGGGCCTCTGTCTTGGCTCCCCACACAGAGGGTGGAACCAAGCTGGCTAGGTATGCTCCATCCAGAATGAGCTGTGTTCTGCTACCCTTTGTTTATTACAGCAAAAAAATTGACCTTTGCTTCCCTTTAAGAAAAAAAAAATGAAGGAAGGAGTTTTACAAGACAATTCCTCAGGTGCCCACAGAGTAACATAAAGTAAGAGAGGCAAATGCTGATCATTCCATTCCCAGCCAGTACTGGCAACTCCCTTACTAGTTTGCTGCATCTCATGAGACTTATTCTGAGCTGTTTTGTACCTCCCCTGCATTGCAGATGGATGCATGCACAAATCCAGAGGGACGGTCACTGACAGATCAGATGCTGTGATGCTTCCTGATGCCAATGCCCAGCATGGATGTAGATATTTGTTGTCTTTTCAAAAGCAGTCAGGAGAATTGCTCTTCTTTGAAATTATTTAGGCAGTTGAAGATGCAGATAAAAATGACAGTGTTTTCTAGCCTCTAGGAATAGATCTAAATTTGGGATCCTGATCCAAATGTTAAAGTGTTGTAGGTATTGTAGTGCTTTAGCATCACCCATAGTATACATAGGGAGGAGACAGGTTCCCACACTTTCCATCATCAGCCTAATGCATGAGATTCTGAACTAACATGAATCAAAGCTGCAGGAAATTTTTATACATTTTAAATTTTACTAAGACTTTATGCATAGAGAAAATGAATAATGTCATCTTTAAAGGAGTCTCTATCTCTGAGATAGAAAATGCATAAGCCACATTAGTGTTAATGGAAGTAATGTGCATGCATGTATAGCAGAATAAACACATGAAGTGCTGTTAATCATCACTTAAACATAAAAATCTCTTTGAATAACAACAGTGCTGGCAGCTCCCCTGACTACAATGGTTTGGGATGCAGAGCCAGAAGTGTCTTTCACTTTTTAATGATTTCTGAAATTATGTTATATTTTTATGGATCAAACTGAGGAGGTGTGAACTGACATAGCTGCATTAACTTCTATGGAGTAGTGCCAATCCATTCCTTAAGGCAATCTGTCTCTACATAAGAATAAGAGGTAAGATTAAGTACAGTTAATATGGCAGTATCACTTTTTTCTGTATTTGTTAAAAATATATGTATTTCCTCATTATTTTCTTGAAAGTAGCCTTCTGTGGTAAAATAACTTAGAATTTTTTCCAAAAGTTGATCTTATTATATCATATTGTATACAATTAAGACTGTTCAAAAAGAGCTTTTGTATCTTTGAAAATAGCTGCCATCTTGAGTGTTCTCCTTTGGATAGAAAAGTTACTATGGACAACATTTACAGCCTTCCAAAGTTCAGTTTCATTGCAACTAGCCTACTTAATCCAAAATTAATCTAATGAAACACAGACCAGAAGCATCACAGTTATTGTATCTGGGAACCGCATGCAAGGTGGAAACCTCTCAGGCCAGTGCAAGATTAGTAGGGACTTTATAGCAGTTAGCAGCCTTGAATTCTTTCAAAAGCCATACCCCACTATATGAATTTATGTTTCTTATTGATCCCTTTGCACCATAGAGAATCCTTATGTGAACGAGTGACAGGTACCACCGTATGCTTCAGATCCAGTGACTAACATCAGATGCCATTGTACACGGGGTCTGAAGCATGGACTCATATCAAATATTATTGCCCAAAGTATAGAGACAGAGTTAACTTCAGCATTTTGTTTGTGTCCTTGCTTCAGTTTGGTTCACACAGCATGGTAGAAAAAGACATTATTGAAAGACTCATTGAATGACTTTTAGAGTACTTTAGAACTTACATATCTAATACAGAGATACTTTCTCCTGGTTTCTCGACAGTCGCTGGCTACAGTCCCTAGGAAAGGTGATAGAAAGGCACAAGCCATGATCCACAGAATGATCCATCCAGCTCAGCCAGCATGTTGTTTGCTCTTGAACTATTTCGGGGTGGCTTCTCAAAATATGTGGCAGCAAAATAACTTTGATTCCCAGCTTGTGTTTTCAGATATGAGAAATTAAACTATTCTGCTATATTAATTATACACTTCTAGGTGAACAAATTATATTGTAATTCATTTATTCATACCAAACTGCAAAAGTCCACATTACCTAGGCCTTCCAAAGCGTTTCAACCCTTCTCCCAGCTTAAAGTTCTACAGAATTAAAAGAAAGTAGTCAATGTTAGGATTCAGATACTGCCCAAAGAGAATAAAATTTTGGTCTTCTAAAACACTGATGTTATCTGAAGGCCCCAGTTGCCACTGAAGGAAATATATTCCAGTGTAAAATGTGTGATTCAGCCTCACCACATCCTGCCACTTCGAGAGCTAGCGCCTTCCAGACAAAATATTTCTGTATTCTGTGACATGTTATCAACCTCCAGCTCTTTGAATGAGGTTCAAATCAGACTGAGACTGTCAAATGTGGAGAAATAAATGGAGTTTCAATCTCAGTTTTTCTAATGCAGCACTGGACTTATCATTGTTACTGCTGAAGGTTGCCACCTCCTCCTGCACATCACATGTCTCAGATATAGTCCCTGAGGCAGCTTTTCTTTGAGGTCAATACATAACCAGAATAGAGCTGGGTACCTTATAGGGTTTAAATAATCATCTATGTTTTTGAGGAAAAAAATACAGTCAATGACCCCTTGTTTTTTCTCTCAAAAGCTAAGCTTAGCCAAAAGATTTTATATGCAGAGATAGTAAATAATTTTTATGTTCTTTTTCCTCCAATGTCTTTGGTGTTCCTCATGAACAGAACCCCACCAGGGCCACTGTTGTGATTCTGTTTCCAGCAATAAGAGATGATCGTACCTTTGATACATTCACTATTTGGAGCACGCTTTATTGCTAGTTTGCACTGTGTATTTGCTTGCCAGAGAAGTTACAACACCATTGGGAGCACAAAAGTGACTGTTTTATGAGCAACCAGGATTCAGGTATGGTTCCGTTCCATTGGGCTACTAAGGAAAGAAAGAGAATGAAATAATAGCTGAAGTGGATAGTCAGAATTTTTTGTCTTATACAAGCCATTTATTTCTGTATCATTTGTGGAAGGTATTTTGAAAGGATAAATATTTTTAAAGCCAGTCAGTATTTTATTGCATTCTCATAACTTATTTAAGACCTCAGAGCAAATGCTTTACTCTCTTATTTAAAAAAAACATAGAGAACACAGCTGTATATCATCTGTAAAAATATCACCCACTATTAGTTTCTTCTATTAAAATGCAACTTTATTACCTACTGTAATTATAAGAAATTTAGGCTGGTTCATATATTTTCCAAGGTATGGAGATCTACATCATATTATTTTTGCCAGTAGACAGCAATGCATTTTGCCTTTCTCAAGTCTAAAATTATATACTAAGACAGTGATTCCATTACAGAATATAATTTTAAGAGATTCTTCTAATTTTTTCATTAATGGCTTGAATGGTCACAGCAAATTCCAGATGATGTGTGGTAGTAACTGCTTTTCTGGTTCAGATATGAACCATCACTTAGCCTAAGAATTTCTTGCAGCTCAGCTGTGATTATATATACAGAAGCAGAGAAAATAGTACTTCTATTAGAATTAGTGACAAGCTAGCATAAGTCATTGGGACACATCAGTGAAGATCACTCATATGAGTAAAAGCTTTCTGGATTGAGTCCTAAATCTTTAGGATGAAATTCTGGCCCCACTGAAGAACTGATCTAAATTCTACCTACACAGTAGAAAGCAGCTTCTCACAAAGCATGTATTTGTATGAAAACCACTTATTTGTTTGAAAGTTTATTTGCATTTTGTCAACTCCATGGAACAGATTGAAGAGAAGAAATATTTCTTAAATTTAAACTATGAAACTTAAAAACTTTTCTGGATCTCATGCAAAGGGAAGTTAATATAAATAAAATAAGACTTCAGAACCTCTGAATTTTTTATTATAATAAAACGACTTTCACTGTGTTCACAAACCTGATGCCAAATATTAGTCTCAGTGATGTAAATAGGAATCTTTTCAATATGCAGAAAAGTTACTGACCAGGTCCTAAATTCGTATTTTGATTAGAGAAAACTGATCAAAAAAGTTGTTTTTAAACCTTATTGGATTAGATACTAACATCATGCATTTGTCATCTGATAGTCTAAAATTATTTCTGAGAGTTCTGTCTCCCATGCTAGAATTTCAGAAGTATCCCCCAAAAGTTCTCAATTTTTTAATTCAAAAAATGCTTGAAAATATTTTTTCTTGACTTTGATGCTGTCACTTCAGTAGCAACAATTTCCAGAGTGGGCAGTGTTCAAAGTGTTCATTTGTGCAAACATTCAGGGATCACTCAGAAATAACCATGCAGCTCATCCTGGCCTGGAGTGCAGGAGGAACATCGCTGGCACACATCAGTGTGAGTGCTTCATGAACATCCGAGGTGGGAGGAGGGGAAAGGAGGAGTCTATAGTGCTTGACCTAAGCCTAAATAAAGCCATACACAGAAGCTGAAGCAGGGAACTGATATTAGCATCTTACCATATTGACTGCACCTATATATTCCTATACTGTCCAGTAAATACTTTATGAGTTAAGCTTGTAGGTACATTGGGATCCCTTTGATGTCTCAGGAATGTGCTGTCATTGCCAGGTATCCCAGAGAGATAAACCCTCAACCAGAGCTCCCATGTGCTTGACTGGTGAGAGATAGGAGTGTAGCTGGGGGAGGTGGGAGTCAGAGAGGCAGACTGTGGATCTGGGAGCAACAGGAGCAGTATTTCTCCAGGACATGAACCAGGGAGATGGAAGAAGCAAAGCCTGTCAGGCCAACAAATGTTTAAATGAGCAAGGGACTGGACTGTGGACCCAAGCAGAACAGCCTGCTTAATATCCAGAAAGGGATCTGACTGCAGCTCTAACAATTTACTAGACTCTTAATTACTTGAATAATTACTCGGGAATCAATTTGATGAATTTGGTCCATCTGAAGTCAAGGTGCTCTACTCTGAGTTTTTTTTTTTTTTTTTAATGGAATCAAGCTGTGTTGTGATAGATTTTTCCACTTTGCATTTCTAACTCATAGCATTCAACTTAACACAGAGAGACAAAAGTTATGTTAAAGCAAATCAAGTATAGCCCTGACTTCCTTTTTCACTTTTTCAGCTACAGAGAAATACATTGCTAATCAACATGAAATGCAATTTTGACTGCATGAAAACTACCTTTTGCAACTCTAGGCAATTATAACAAGTCTATTGAAAAATTTGCACTCTTGTGGTACTGTCAAAATGCTGGTATTTTTCAAATTACACACTGGATACAAATACTGTATTAAGCCATCTTTTTCCAGTACCTTGGGATGGACTTTTACGCCCTTATCCCTGCTGAATAGGTATTTTCTTGAAGAGCAAAGCTATTGACTCCAGAGGTGTTATTTCCAGTATCAAGTTTTAAGAAACTTAAAAAATCACCCTGAAACTATTTTCTCCCCTTGGTTTCAGCCAGTTATTAGACAGAACTGAGAAGGGGCCCAGGATCATAAGAACAGCATTTAGCTGTTTACCCTCAGCTTCTGCCTTTGCTAATTCAGAAAGTATTTCAGTCAGCAAAAACTAATTTTTTCCACTTTTCTAAAGTCAGTATGAAAGCATTCACGCTGGCCTGGAGATTAAACTTCCTCAGCCATGATTCTGTAGGTCTGCGAAACTGGAACCTGGTCAGTTTTCAACACTGAGGGTACCAGCACAGGCAGTGCTGTAGCCTGGAAGAGGTAGAAGGAAGCCTATGTTTGCTGTGCTCTGACCCACCAGGAACCAAGCTTTCTCTTGCTTTGCCTGCAAAACATTCTCTTTAGGTCCAAAACTGAGGGAGCAAAAGCCAATTTTCTTCCTGTGAATAAATTTCCTGATTTTAAAAAAGCTCATTTCCAATGTGATTAATTTTAAGAATATGCTCAACTCCCATTGCATTCAGGGGGTGCTAAGTGCATATTCATGGCTTTCTGGATAAAAAAGGGACTTTACCACTGCCTAAGAGCTGTGATTTACAGCTTTGCTAAATTACAGGATTTCCTACAATCTCACTGCCAATCTCACTCCAAGTTCAATGAGCACCAAATTAGGCAGTGCTTTTGCATGCAGTGGTGCACACATTGCTCAGTGACCATACATAAGCTACTGCTACATTTCCCAGCTATGAATCACACACTAAAGTGGATGCTCGGTTCATCACACTGATTGTGCTGGCAGGTTATTGGTGTTGAAGTAGGATAGTATTTCTTATAGATGATTAAAATGATGTAATGAGGCTGGGAGTGAGCTACGAGAACCAGAAACTGGACCAGGAGCTGAAGTCCTGTACACAAAGCTTACTGGATTAAGTTTATTGGGATGTAACTCATGGAAGACAAGGGGCTCTTTGGAGTATGCTGGGGGAAGCAGCTCGTCTATCTCAGGTGTGAAGGTCCATAAACTAACAGGTAAAAAATCACCAGCAGAATTGTTGGTGGACAGACAGGCAAAGTGCACCAGCCTGCAGCCACCGTCCACGTAGTGTCTGTCCTTCATGGTCTCTGTCTACAAATACTATTTGGGTTTTACTGTTCTTTAGTCACAGAAAAGAGTATGCAAGCTGTGCTTGTTTTTAGTTTAGAGGTTCAGAAGTGTAATACACATCTGGTTTGGGTAGCAAAACTATAGCATTTATTCCCAGTATATAACGAGTGGTATTTGATTTCACAATATCCTTTCAATTAAAGGAATACTTGGATATAACCCAGAATCATCTTATGCAATTCAGGACTCCTTAATCCTCTCTAAGTTCCTTTTTTTTCCGTCTCCTTCCAAAAATTGTTTTAGTCTCTTTTCTTACATTTTTGCTTTAATTTTCAATCTTATTCATTTTTATTCTGATTAAGCTCTGAAAAGCCTTTCTTCATATCATATTCATATTGATAATTAGTTTGAAGGTATTCGCCAGCCTACAATAGCTTTTGTTATTGTGGAGTTTTTATAAAAAAATAATTAAAATATTGCTACCTCCTCACTCCTGAGTATCCTGCAATCCAACTTCCACAGCTAACAAGGAATAAGGTATTAGTTCTGATTTTATATCTTTTAAGCTTTGGACTCTAGAGTAAAAAGATATATAGATTTATATGGAAATATCTGTTTAGTCGAACACTGGCACACATTTAACAGAAAACAAGGGTAATCCTAATAACATTCACTTAATCTATGATAATTAATACGAACTTCCTTTCTTACTGCCATTTCTAGAGTCAAAGATTGGTAATCCAAGAAGGACACAAAGAGTTTTCTCCAGTGTATTAGTATTAGTGCCAGATTATTTGACCTTCCCACAATGTCTGGAAAGACTGCACCAAACATAGTTGGAGAGGAACAGACCCTGGACAGGATTATTAAATTAAGTAATCCACCAGCCTCACATATAGTGTTTCAGATATTTGTTTGTATGTATTTACTACCTTACCAGAGCTAGCTAGAAGACTCTTACCAAGGGCAATACTGATGCTGTTCATGTCAGTGTAGGGAGGCCAATGTGAGCACTGATTCAGTGGGGTTGGATAAAGCCCCATAGCACATCAGTCAATGCCTACCCCATTTTAAATCCCTTTATATGCTGCCATGCACGTAGTTCCAATTGGCTCTCTTGTAAGTGAAACTCCTTGCAGACATATAATGAGGATTTGGTATTTTCTTAATAGAAAGTACTAATACTGAAGCAGATGGTAGAGGAAGGGGAAATTATCAAGGGAGATTATTGAGTTTTTATCTTGCAATCTGCCGATAATCGTGAATTGTTGCCCTGGGATGAAGACAATGAAAGAAATCAGAATAGCAGGTGAGGTCAGACCTGTGAAAGAAGAGGGGATAAAAGGAACAAAAAAAGCTTCCTCTCCTCTACCTGACACTTTAGGAATTGACTTATTAGTCTGTTTCTTTAGGGAAAAACAACAGCAAAAAGCAATTTGCAATTAATTTTCTTCCTAACAAACTTTATAATAGTTCCTAATAGCTATTTATTTTGGCAGTTTTGTGAAGAAATAGCCCTTGTTTCATACAGCTCCCGTGGTTACTGCTGAGCACCCAGCAGTGCTCCCCAGCACATACCTGCCAGATGCACCATGCTCCTGCTCTGCCCAGCACCCCCAAACTGGTGGGCACTGGAGCTCCCTCCTGGCACTTTGGTTTTCTCCCAAGGAGGATGAGGAGCTGTATGAAGCCAGGTTCCCTCTCTGCACCCTGACATGGGAGATGCCACAAGGCAGGACTGCAGCAGGGAGCCAGCAGGCTGCAGTTTGGACACCAACAGGGGCATCCACTTGTTGGTATTAATGAAGGAGTATGACTCATATGAAGTGTATGAAAAATGAACCTGCAGATTTCATCCTTCCAATGCTAGCACAGAGAGTGCTATGATCAGGCAGTAAGGGAACTTATTTGAAAATAATTATTGCCTAGCCTTTTGAAGGATCAGGGAATAAGACAGAGAAATATGCTGGGGCCCCGAACATACATTTTATAAAAGCCAAACAAAATTCTAGCTTCAAAGGATTTGGAATGTGCTGTAAATCTAGAATAGGGAGTCTGTGATTTTCCCTTCATGAGAGGCAGCTTCTTAAATCCAGCCTGAATGTGAAAAAATGAGTCAAAAACGGGCAGGTTGCTGAATGCTAGAATTAATGAATTCTGATTCCTATGGATTTGTGTTGCCTGATTAAATAACTCTGCCTGAATTCTACCAAGGTTTCCTGTCAACTGCATCTACCAGTTCTGCATGTAGCTACCATCTCCTGAGTTGGATATATTGATATATATTGATCCCCTGCAATATTTTCTAGCATAGACAAGCCCATGGATTCTGGTGTTGCTACGCTTATAGAGGAGTCCTGAGCAGCCTGGCTTTACCCAGCCTCTTGTAGTCCCTATCAATAGTGATTTCTGAATGTTAAGAACAAAAGCAATCCACCATCCCTTTCTTCCTTCCAATCCCACCAGCCCCAAGCACTGAATAGTCCCCAAACTCACCGGTTAAGGACCTTATACAGCCTCAGGTGTATCTCCTGACTGATGCCTGGTGTGTTTAGAGTTTGAAAGCTGTTTTCTTCCAGGTCACAAATTCCTCCACGTGAATTTCTGGAGCTTAGGAAGTTGTACGTCTGTAGTAAAGCTTTTTCAATATTTTGAATCCTGAAGTGTTTACAATGCTGCTGGTTGCTGTAGATTCTCCGGTGTTTAATAAGCTGCAAACTCCCATTGCCACTTTTCTCACTTGCTTTTTTTTTTTTTTTTTTTCTAGATAAAACTGAAATCAAACAATAGCAATTCTTAGAAAGGAACACAGAAAGACAGATGTACATGTGTAAACCTCCCACCCACCCCCAAAGTAAGGATTTCCTCAAGGAACCAGGCTAAAAATGAGAACAAACATCGTTAAGAAAACCCCTAGTGTTTTACATATCTACAAGAGATTGTAGTGCCTTGAATACAAAATGGATGTCTACCTCAAAAGCCAGAGGATTCCTTAGAGATTTAAAGGTATAACATGCAGTGAAGGAATTTGTAGTAGTTATCTGTCTCAATACAACATTCAAGCATTTTTGGCAGAATGAGCTTTTCTATTTCTGCTCTAAAAGCCATCCGAGAGCAGAACAATCTTTTAGTAAATGTCAGCAGCAAAAAATATATATTCTGCTTTTTATTAGGCAACTCTGTGCTAATCTGTTTTAGACACTGGTTTCAAATTCTTTAGCCAGAGTCTTTTTCCTTGTTGTTGAGAATGGGGTGACTTGACATGCCAGGTGCAGAAGTGTCTTTTGCATACTCAAACATGGTCTGAATCTCTGCCAGCACTTAAAGAAGGTTCTGCTGAGACCGTGCTACAGAAAACTGCTTCGGAAGCTGGAGATCTCCTCTTCCACAGCTCGTACAGATGGTTAGGGCTCACCTACTTGACTTGTCAGCACTAGGTACTGTCAGTTGTGCTCTCACGTAGAGTTTCCCAAGGATCAGTAAAGGCTGATTGACTACCTGGCTCATGATTCACTACAGAAGGAAAATTCCTGACAATATTACCCCACTACCCTCTCGTTCCCTTTTTTTTTTGAGGTGTGTGCATTTTTTCAGGGAAAGGGGTTTTCATGCCAACAGGCACAGTTGGCAGCAGGCTGGAAGCCTCCTCTGCACAGCGCTGGCAGCGAATTAGCTGAAGATCACAGCCTCTACCGAGCCAAGGAATCAGTTCAAAGAGACAAGGACTGCATTCCCTGGGAAGCTGGCATAGATGAAAAGACAAGGGGTCACTTCTTAGTGTTTATAGTTTAATAATTTAACCTGGGAGCTCTTGGAAAAATTTGTGATGCTTGTCATCCAATCAGGAAAGATGATAATGAGGGGTACCTGTCATTCCCTCCCCAAGTGGCCCATTTGCTCTCTGTGTGACACGGGGCAAACCACGAAGGACAAGACTTTTGTGTAGCTCTGAGTTTTGACATCTGGGGCTCTTCATATAGATCAGAGAGTTTGGCACATTGATATAATTGCCAGCCCAATAAATCTTACCTACTGTGAAAATGCTAGACTGTACTAGAAGATTCACAGAAATAGCTATATGGTTTCACAACTTAATACATGAAACAGCCATTCTAATTAGTCAATACACAGAAGTTTTTTTTTTTTTTTTTCTCCAAGGAGCCAGCCCATAGCAATAATTTTGGAAAGAAATGTAAAAAATCCTTAGCTTCTGTCAGATTAAAGTAGTTTACACTAAAGTAGTTTACCAGGCATATCTCGAATGCAACAAACAATGCCAGCTGTAATAGTCTGAATAATTATAATTACTTATATTTGGCCAAATCAGAGATGTTACATCACATGTAAAAAAAGAAAGCCGATCCGTTTTCTGGTTGCAATATTCCCTGAGTACTGTTTGTTAAAGACTGAACAAAGGCCCCAGGCATGAAACAAACAGCTAAGAACAGACGTTCCTAAATTATGGCACTTTTGAAAAACAAAACAAAACAAAACAAAACCAACCAACTCCAATCCCAATTTTATTAAAATATTTATTTGCATAAAATTTTCATTTCGTCTTTAACACCTCTAAGTGGAAGACCATGAGGTATTGCCAAGACCTGTGTGTATCTCCAGAGTCTGCATGCCACATGGAGTGAGATGTAGTAATAGGTAGGGCCACCAAGCTTGTGTTTAATTTTGTTCTTCATCTCTGATATGCTCATGGTGTATATCTAGGTAAGAACTTGTTATAATTATTGCTCTGTATATGTGACTCGTAGTCCAACTGCAGCAGCGAATTCTACATATGAAGTAGGTTGGTTATTTCATATTTTTGTAATGCTTAGTGCTTACCTCAGAATGGAGAAGCAGCATATCAGTACATTTGTTTATCCAAATGTGTGTGTAAGCACCCTGTGCAGGGATGGTTAACCTGTGAATGATTCACAGTTTCTCAGCAGTTCAAGAGCAGAGGCTGTATTTTGTTAGCTGTCATATGTTTCTATATGTCTATAGCATCAGGAAGTTAGGTACCCTGATTAGCGGGTTTTCAGAAGTGCCAGGATCTGGCACCCAGTGTATTTCATAGAATCATAGAATATCCCAAATTGGAAGGAACCTAAAAGGATCATTCCCCAATTTCAGTGGGAATTAACTTTGCTAGTAGCCAATCTTTGTCCATCACAATATGTGTATCTTTAGTTACCTAAATGTCCTTCTGCCTCTCAATTCTGTTCTTTCTTCAAAGTCAGTCACTTTTCCTGTCTAGAGGCTAAATAGAGAAATTTGGACTTTATATTACAAGCACCCAACAGTCAAATACTTGAAAGAACTCAAGTCCTGTACAAAATGACACATGACACAGACAGATTTTCAAACATTTTGATTTTAGGCCATTTCCAAAATCCCAGGGTTACATACTTTGGGTTTTAATTTATATAATTTTCTCCTAGATAAATCAGAAACAATGCCATCGGGGTCAGTGGAATAGCAATGATTTAGAACCGTCCTTAAAAGAGTACAGATTGAAAGGTTGATTGGAAGCACATTCTTCAGGGCAAATGTAACAGGAATTTGGTACAAACCCTTACATAAAACACACTATGAGAATCAAACTATTGAGATTACTTCTGTGTCTCCTTTTCTAAAGCCTTGGCTATCAAGCCGTATTGGAAATGGCTAGGTTGACGATCAGAAGTCCTAGCAGACATCAGCAGTATACTGTTGAAGGTCTTTTGGAGATCAGCTCATTTACAGTAATCTTTTATTTTTCCAGAGACCTGAAGGGTCTAGGTCCAATGATATTGAGTAAAGCTAATGCTTTAAAATGACCCTTCAAACGTAGTCAGTGTCGTATTCCCTGGAAGTTCATGCAAGAAGGTAAAGTAAACAGATGAAGACAGTCAAGAATTTTCAGTGAGAATGGTGGTTTAGCAACCATCATTTTCTCTGGGAAAATATAATTTTCATCAAAAAGTTGATGCATCTGGCATCTGACTCTCTTCCAGGAAAAGGGGAAAAACAGAAACCAAAATGTCCATTTGAAGTCTTTTGAAAGAGTTTTTTTCCATGTAAAATTGGAGAGAATTCTGTTTGTTTGGGAAGGGGTTACTTTGTGTTTTGTTTTTGTGGTTGGCTGTTTTCAATCCCACATTAAAAATGAGATAAAAATTATGTTTTCTGGCCATCAGTACTGGCTGACTTCCGTATGTATCTTATTTATTTTCTGATTCTACATTCTTTCTTTTATTGCCAATATAGGCACTTCCATTACTGTTGAATACAAACTAAATGAAAATCTGTGGTCCATTGTACATTCCCTTTTCATTGCCTAGGAAACCATGAAAGATTAGCAAGGCAAACTTGTGAAGACACATAATATCCATCATCTGTATGTCTGTGTGAAAGTGTATCTCAGGTATTAATGCTGCTATGACAGTAAGACAGTGGATTTTTACATCCAAGGCAAAAGGATGTCAGCAAATCCCTCCTGAAACCGCAAAAGCAAATAGTTCAGGGGACACGGCCTTGGATCTGGTCTTCATTCCCAGCCTTGCCCCTACTGTGTTAGCCATGGCAAGCCACTGCATCATCCTGTAAGCGATCATCTTATCCTAGGCTTCTTTTTATCAGAACTTTAATTCTAATGTCTGTCTGTTGTCCTGTGCATGTTTTCCCTTAGTGCATGAAGACCCTGGTTAAGGTTGAGTCATCCAGACAGTGCTGCAGTATCTGAATGTAATAATGCACCATGCAAAACCAAACATATTTTTTTCCTCCTGATTTCCTTAAAACCTTCTTCCTCACTGTAGCCATTATTTCACCTAAGTTACAGCCCATCTGCCTCAAGACAGTCTCCCAGTCTTGTAGAACTCCTGAAGCCTCTGCCTTTGTTGTGCAGAGGATTGGACTGACCAGGGGTCTGTCTTAGAATAACATTTCCTCTGCCTTGTCTTACACCTGCCTACACTGAAACATGCCACGGGAGCCATTAAAATCTCATAAGTTGCAGTATCTCCTTTTTTAAGTATAAGAATATGTTACAATTACTGCAAATGCCTGAGGCAATGAATCCTGAGCTTTCAGCAGCACCCATTGTATGCATGTCTTATAGCCCTTTTTTGCAAACCAAATATTTGATGGAATTATAGTTCTGGCATCATGAAAGGGAATGGTTATCCGTTACTTTTTCAGTGTTTCCCAGCCTGGGGCATCTGTCTTTGCAGATGACAGCAATAAGACAAAGAACTCTTATCCCAGTAACCTGAAGTGCTCTGGAACTCAGACACATTACAGATTTACATTTACACTTTGTTGGTACCCTGGATGAAAAGAACTGCAAACTCATCATTATAAAGAGATATGCAAATCCCTCTTTTGTTTTCAAAGAAACCATTTAATTGTCTATTTTTCATCCTCAGATTTTTCCCAGCAGTTTCATTAGCTGACATGACAAAATGCCAGCTCATTTCATATTTAAATATAGGACCAATTCGAAATAATATATCTTTACTTTGGGAGCAAATTCATCTGTTATTATTCTATGAATAATATCCGAAAGAAAGAACTTAAGCCCTTTTCTCCTATTTACATTATACCGTAGAAATGCAGGGAGAGATGACAGACAATCTGTATTTTCTGTAGTAAAATAAGGTGCTTTTAGTTGTTTTCTTTTTTATTTTCTGCAACCATAAACATTTAAAAACAAACAATGATCAGAAAAATTGAAAGAATCCTATAAAATCTAACGACAACATTTTCTCCAAGCACCTACATTGACTAACCATTTTAATGATCTGTGTGAATAGTAGACATGTCTTAAACCTTAAATTTTGGGCCTCAATCCCCTACTGAGAGATATAGGTACGTATCTTCCTCCATCTCTTTTTCTGCTTAACCAAAAAGACCTCTCAGGTTATAATAAGCATCCAAAATAACTGGATTATTCCGGCACTAATTTTTGTCCATGCAAGTGACTAGAGCTGGAAAAAAAGTTCTATCTGCTGCCTCCATGCAGTGGGCTTGTTAGTATTTGGGCTTGGAAGCGGATGTTGGTGAGTGACTCCCCACAAAAGTGGCTGGGTAAGTGACCACAAACCGTTGCCCCAGGGAGCCTGCAGCTCCCAACAGCTGCTTATAGATCCCTGGGTCCTTCCAGACTCATGAAAAATCAGTGGGAGCCCTGCTATGATTCTGAGAGGTTTTGGATCCTCTATTGTTGTAAGTGTTTAATTCACTCCTCCCCATTTTATTTTATTTTATTTTTTCTCTTTAACATCTTCCACAAATATAGGGGGTGTGGAACGTTGTGTTTCTCCCTGCAGGATCACCTTCCCTTCCTAACTGCAGATTTTACTGTCTTTTAATGTAAGTCTCCCCCTTTCATGCATGCACAAAAAGGAAAAAAAGAAATGCAATTACATACATTGCTACTGATATTTCCATTGAAGTAATGGATTTTTTTTGCTAATAATAGACAATAAATGAACACGGTAACAATGGATCCCATCTGAACTCTCACACCAAACTGATAAAAGCAAATTCCAATTCCTTTGCTATTTTTATCAGATACTTTCAGTGTAAGTGACTCATATGGTGGATAATGGTTTCCCATCCCTGCTGTAAGATTAATGCCTTAGTGAAGTCCATGAATTTATAGAGAACATATTTGTAATGTCTGAAGCCTGATTTTATTCTTAAGAGGGGACACAGAGAGGTACATCTTCTAGGTTCATTCACAGTTCTACTGTTACAAAAGTACCTAATGATTTATTTCAAAAGAGTTAAAGAGGAACCTGGCAAGCAAACAGGAAGCCTATGTCCTCTCTGACTTACTAAGAAAATTCATCTTGAGACAGAAGATCTGCAAAATGGTCTCTGGAGTCATTTAAACCCGGCTTTAAGCACTCAGAATAATAGGAGCATGAGTCTCTGTGTGGTGACATTGCCATTTCTTTAAAAAAAAAAAAAAAAAAGGTTTCCAGCCCTGGCCTACAGCCTATGAAAGTCCACAGAAACCCATGGAGTGACTTCTACAAGGAGCAAAGTGCAGACTTGATCCTTTTACATTCCTTTCTAATCTAAGCAGGTTTTTCCAGGGAAACACAAGTCAAGCAGATATATAACAAGTACAAAAAGACATTGCCTTGGTTCTGAAAAACCACACTCTGGATAATGCCAAGCTGGTTCACCCAGGAGTTGAAGATGCGATTTTTCTGTGGAAAGTGAAATAATTCCTTTTTCCCCCCACCAGAACATGTAGACTTATTGAAATAGGAACATTTTCCAAGCTGTAAGTAAAATTTCTAATCAAAACATGAGAGAGAAGGAACTTACATAAGACATGGAAAACCTGAGGTCATATCCCACCCCGCCTGATTACGTCCAGATAAATGTCCTAATTGCACAGCTATGGGTAACTGGGGCAGATCTCACTTTCTTTTCTGACAAATTTCAAAAGATCTGAATTTAATTCTCTTGCAGAACAAAAAAGTCTGCTTCAGAACTCCTGATATTTTACAAAACACATATTCCTAGACAGGTATGATGCCTGAAATCAGGGAGCTTCAATTTTTCCTTCTTCAAGGAGTACTTTAGAATACCAGCCACTTCATATAACCTCCTCAGATGCAAAGACACACAACAGCAACTCCCCAGCACAACCCCTCCTGCACGTCTGTCCACTTCTGTCCATGTTTCATGGGCACTGTGCTATAAATATCTTTCCAGACTAGTTTAGCCTATGGTTGAGGGCCAACTAAGAAAACAGAACAAAAATTCTTATGGGAGCCATAGCATCACAGGCAATAACATCTGGGGAGAAATCTAATGGGATGTAGCAGATGCAATGTAATAAAAACACAGGGGCTGCAGTAATGTGGCAACAAACCATGGTAAATGACTGGAAGGATTCGAGGCAAAGCCCTGCCTTTGTGAGAGGCAGATAGGTAGCTGTGGTTTTTCATAGCTGAACATCATTCTTGCCTGTTCTATGGTACATCAGGTTTTGCTTTAGCAAGTCACTGAAGAACACACTTCAGACCAATTATACAATCACATGATTCCTTGAATGAAAGCCAGACCTTCTGTGACCTAGGAGTTTTGTACCTGGAAGGCTTATTTTCTACCCATAAATGGTATTATTTTTTTGTGATGCAGTCTCAAACATTTTAATTATTCTCTTTGGTTTTTGTTGTCCCCTTAATTCCAAAGCAGCATTTTCCGTTGGCATTACCACAAGCACCTTTCACGATGCCCTTGACCTTGGGCACATATCACTGTCAAAAAAAGGTATTTCTGTAAAACTGCTTTGTCAGTAAAACAAGTGCAACTGTTTTCATAAATATCTGCACCGTGATATTCCTGACAAGAACTGACAACATTTCTGCTCACTGACAGTCCATAGCAGGGTACCATCATTTTATGTGAATGATGGGGAGTAACATTATCCCACTGTTCAACCCAAATTATTTGGTATTTGACCAGATATCTTTCTACAGTATACCTTTTATTTCTGGGGAAAGGGAGCTCTTTCAGGATTGGCATGCACTGAAGTTCATAGCTCATCACTGATAATGTAATCATGGTGTTGCATTAATTGATCTTATTCAAAATGACTGCTGCATGTCATGCAGGCTATCTCACAGCTAAAGCAGACAGTAGGATATTCCTTGATATATTATTTAGGGAAGGAGAATTCACTTCTGACAATGCAAGTTTTTATTCTACCCAAGTTTCAGAAGCTCTTGTTTGGGAGATATTCAACAATAAGACAAAGCTCTGATCTCCTTTCTCATGAATGATGGAAGAATTCTTAGATTTATTGCCTAAAATTTCCACTTTATTAAGCTGTCAAGTTTTGCTTGCTGGCTTACTACAGAGTGAAATACTAAATTTGATTTAAAGGTCAGAGGAGATGTGTGGCACCTACAATCTGCCTTTGAATTGTTTTTGTAACACTAAATAGAGTTTACAAGGATAGAAAATTGGAACTGGTCAGCATAAGTCATTCCAATCACAGTGTCTTTGAAAAGACAGCCCTACTTTTAACTACACTAAAAGAGATAAAGGAAATGGATACATTAGTGTGGTACTCTGGGATTTATGAAACCCCAAGCAGAATTCTGTGACTGTAATTGTAACAACTAAGCAAGGGAAGAGCATCAGGAAAATGCTCCAGGTTCTGATTTTAATGCAGTAACCACAATTATAAGAAACCTTAATTTGGGGAGATGTTTTAATCTGAATTTACTAGAGGTCTAAATAAACTCACAACAATAGGCTCTGACCACTTTCCCAACAGACCTTATTATTATCTCTGCATCTCTACATCTTTTAATTCAGAAACCAAATGAGGCCCCAGTAGAAATTACTTTCTTTTAAAATAATTTTACAACTGCAGCTAAATATATTATCATTTTAATTAAATATATGAAGTGTAACAAGGGCCAAGATATACATTTCTGGAAGAATGAAGCCTAATTTAATTTCCACATTTTATATATAAAACTCTTGACATATAAAAACTCCTAATATCCTCATTTACCTCTTAGTACAGTCCTTTATCATGTACATTTCATTAGTCACATAGATAAAAGAAAACAATTACAAACTAGCTGTTAAGTCTATATGAGACATTGCTAGGTAACAAAATTCAGTATTATACTAAGTGGAAATTTGTGTTTCAGAAAAAAAGAGAGGCAATTTCCTTCTGCCTCGTTAAAGGAAATAGAAGTTCACTCATAATCACTATCTAATTCCCTAAAGGTGTCAGACTTCTTTTTCTGATTTTCTTACTTGGAAATGTAGAAGAGAGTAGCTCTTCCCTTGATTAAGAATCCCAAAAAAGAACTAAACCTTTGAGGACTTATTATGTTACATTGTTCCCCTGTAGATAGAAAAAGAACACTGCACAACACTGAAACAAATGAAAATATTGACATTCATCTGAGAAACGATCAAGGAAGTAAACTTGTCCTAAACTTGCTAATTCTACCTCCTGACAGAGGCGGTGAAACACAAAACAACCTGGGTTTGCTGCCTGGTAGCACATTGCTCGGATTTGGCATAATCCAAGATCAGAGTAAGCAGAAATACACTAAGGGCGCTCTCTGTTTTTTGACCTGACTGTTGCCACTTGGGCTGTGTATGTAATACTTCATTTTGGAAAGCTCTCATTTACCCTCTCCACAGCTGTTTCCCACAGCCTTCAGTAAAAATGTCTGTAACTCAATTTTTTTTTGGCCTTTCCTCTTATATTAAGGGTCATTGTGAATTAAAAATACAGTTTGAAGGGAGAAAGTGGCCATGGTTTCCAAGTTTCAGTTTTTGAGTTTTTCTTTGAGGTTTCACATAAAACCCTCACACTGAAAGCAAACCTGAGCCTTTGATTGAAAAAGGATCTGAGTGTAGTTTTAGTTCAGGGCTGCTGAAGACATCTGACATTTCAGAGATGAAGTCAGATAAAATTTATGAATTCTTTAAACCAAATAGATCCCCCCCCCCACTTCTTTTTTTTTTTTGGAGGTTCATGTGGCAGATTAAGACAAGAAGTAAAATATCTGATGAAGTTCAGAAATTCTTAATTAAATGGAAATACAGCTTTTGCATTGACTCCTGTTTCTAGGTTTGCATTAGGTCCTAACCATGGGCCAGGACATGGATAAAAGGCTGCAGTCCTTTCTGATCCAGCTCTCTGCAGACACACTGCCCACAAACCACCCTTTCCTACAGATTTTGACAGTGAGAAAAAACATGGGCTTGGGCCTTCTATGTTTTCTCCAAACTTAAACTTGGGCTGCTGTCTACACAAAGTGGGAAAGAAGCAAGTTCAGGTCTGAGCACAAGCTTGGGTTTGCCCAGCAAATACAAAATACATGTGCCGAAGAGGGGGTATTACCTAAAGAGGTATTATGTGGGAGAGGAGGAAAGCCTGCTGCCAACCACATGAGATTTGCAAGCCGTTCTTGGTTTTCAGCACAGAATTATAGCATTGTAAAAAAAACACTGAATGCAGCTTTTCTGAAGGTGACATTACAGTTGAAAGAGGGCACCCCAGTCACTCAGTGTGACCAAAGAGGTTTTCTCCACATATTTAGTATGAAAGCCAAGAGGCCTTTCAGTTGGGTTAAAACATCTCTGGTCCAGCACTATTTGTAAATATGACCTGCTGATCATTACCTATCAGTACAAGCATTTTAGCTTCTGTACTTATCAAATAAGCTGCAGGGAAATGAACCACTCAGGACTGTTTCGAGAGCCCTCAGCATGCAAAATAAAAAAGTTCAAATGAAGTGCTGGAAAGTTTGAACGTGACTGCAACATGGTATATTTGGGGACATGTTGGGGATAAGACATTGTAAAATTAGGAAACTGTCACTATTTAAAGCTGTCCTGAACCCATTAACAAGTCACTGATCAAAGGACTACACAAATTCCAGCCAACCTCAGTGTTTTTAGTTTGCAGTAGAAATGAACAAAAATTAATGTCTCTGAACTGGGAGAAGAGAGGTACTGAAGCAGAAGTAGGTGCCATTTCTATGACTTTGTAATAGTATGTCTGACATGCCATTATGTTGATTTTTGAAAAGGAACCCACGTAAATTAAAGTAGACTAGTACTGAAGAACAGCATGAAAACAAGAGCCCAGTCAATAACAGCGAAGCCTGGATTTGGATGCTCATTCTGGAATGGCACAAGAGAGCCTCTGATGTTTGCTCTATGTATACTGCCAAGATCTCTCTGATACCTCTCAAAATTGAGGCTGATTTCTCTGTTGGAATCAAAGATATAATGTCACAAAAATGTTTCCCAGAAGTCTTTCTAAACTGCCAAGCTAAACACATGCTTATCATCCATCAGATTTCGTTTCTTATACGGAGATGGATTCTGCTAACAGGTGTGAGTTTAAGTGTCCTATAGGCTAAAGAATGATGGAGGTATTGCTTTTCAAATAGAGACGGATTTTTTGATAAATGGGGTTTGTGGGATCTGAACTTTAAACAGCAAAGTGGCTGTATGCCAAGTATTGCAAATGGCTGAGAAAGACAAAAAATCACAAGTATATCCTTTTGGTTGGCCACTCAATTCCTTGGGACTGTCCCCTAAAGCAGTAAATTCTGCATACAATATATAGAAGTTCTACAAGCAATTGAAAGATACTGAGTGCCCTCAACTTCTATTGATTACAGTTCTGCATCTTTGTGGAATATAAATGATGAATTGCTTGATTCAGTAGCTCTAAAAAAAAGAAGAGCCTAGATGGAAAATATTTAGAAGAACCCATTTAATAAGATAGCACAGAAAAGATGTCAAAGCTTTCTTCATACAAATACTTTCAGCAGTAATCATAGAAGCATATCCATGGATTTATGAACTCTCATTATTTTGATGTATTGCTGCATTTCTGCCTAAAAATAAAACGAAATGTGTTAAGTTTGGCTTGAGATGAAATACTGAGTTTCCAGTACTAAAATGTTTCAATTATTCATACTGAAAGATCAGGAAACTAGCAAGGAGATAAACATTGTTGTTCATATACTGACAAAGTGTGCCAACTGTTAGAAACATGTGTTTCTATTTCAGAATAATCTAATTAACATTAGCATGAGTGTCAAGTCATTAACATATTCTTCTGAACAAAGTTATCAGGCTCTGATTTAAACTTCACTTTCGCTCGATTAAATGTATAGCCAATTTTCCCATCATTCAAGTAGTATTCTCTTAAAAAAAGAAAAACAAAATAGAAAAAGAAAATCATACGTTATACACCTGTGACTGGAGATTCCAAATTTCTGTATTAAAATGTCATTTTCAGGAGTTTTGAACTGAAGTTTTGATTCACAGCTATCATCACATAAGAGTGAGTGCACACAAATCAGAGTGGTGTTAGAGAGAATCCTGAGAACCCACTTGAGGCACACACTTCAGAAACATCTCCACCGGAAATAACTCAATAACTAAGATTAAACAAGTTGGGATCTTGTTTAAAGTAACCTTGGGTATATCTTTTTTTTTTTTTTTTTTTTTAATCTGTGTTTTTCAGGTTATCATTAAACTCAGTGAGAAGACTCACTTCATTTTGATGGAGCCACAGAGATTTCAGAAGCAAGATGTGGTCATCACTGCTAAATTTAAACCAAGGAATGAGAAGATCTAGCTAGATGTCAAATAAGCAGTATTTATACTAGAAGACAATATTTTTCAAAACCTTTGAAGACTGATACTCTCACAGCATGAAGGACTAAAACAAGATTGTGAGGTAGCTACAGCTAAGAATTAGTAAGCAAACTTCCATGATCAACAGTCCAAAGTTGTTGAAAAAAACATTTACTTGTCTATCTCTATTTATTTATTATTGATTATCATTAATTGTAAAGACTCTGACTACTGCAATATCTGACTGATGATTTTTCATTTTTCATGAAGGTCATTAGCTTATTCGTCCAGATATTGCAAACACTCTCAGGTATCTGATAACTCAGCTGCCATACAGATTATCTAATTATGCAGCATTCACCTATAAAGAAAAATACCTCAGACATAAGAACTATAACAATAAAAGCAATGATTCACAGTTTGATAGGAATTTTATTTATAATTTGCAGAGATGGAACTTAAAACACAAACTCAAACATTTGGAAGTTCAAAAGCAAAGCCCCTTGCAAACAGCACCTGCAATTCAACACAGCAATGCCTAATCTGCTGCCCATGTTTTGGTAGATAAAATGAGCAGACTGTGATTTTTCTTTGAGCCTGAGTACTGATGCTTCTTTAAGTTGGGATTTGCACAGAGCTTTTATGGTGGCCTCTCAAGAAAAAAACAGTGTGGAAATGGGAATGTCTTCAATTATCCCATAAATATCATTGATTGGTTTTAGTTGTGAGTGAGGAATGACATGAATTGTGAGGCAATTCCCATGCAGGGGTTGGAGCTGGGGCCACTGCACAGAATGGAGATGCTCACTAAGGGTTTTTGAAGCTGCGCAGTGCCATGGTTATTTATACAGCAGCTACAGCCCTGTTACATTTTTCTTTGCTCTCATCTATAACACTGAAGTATATCAACACATCCTGTAATAGTACTCTTAACACCCTGAACCCCTGCCTGCTGGAAGCTGGCAGCATCACTTACCTGGTGTTGTCTCTTTGCCTTACCCAACCTGCAGGCTGGAAACCTGCAGCTCTTTGTTTCACCCTCACGCTTGGATAGATGCTCAGGTAACTTTGTCATCATCTTATGTGTTGCTTGGCTTTCCATTGAGACCTCTTAAACCATGCAATAGCATCAGAATCCAAATCCAAACTCTCTTTTTCCAAATGAGTATTCTAAACCCAATCAGCCATTAGTTGGGTAGCATCTGAAATAGATAATGGTTTACACAATTGATGGAGCTCAGCCCCTGTGTCTTCACTAGTTTGTTTCATCTAAAAATGTCCATTATGTGTAATATCATATGCTTTCACTGAAAGTTTAATAAGAAGTGACTTCTATGAAGCTCAGCTAGAATAGCAACAGTAAAACACAAAGATCCCTATCAAACTACTGAAGCAATGAAATATATATGAGTCCCAAGTGACCTTCATAAATCCTTGTTCACCAACAGTGATATTTGTTAACAGCAAAATTAACTTTTATTACTTTCTTTCTGTGACTGTATTTGCCAACACTCATTTTTGAAGCTCCTCTGATCAACCAGAACAGATAAATTAGATTAAATTAGGTTCAGTGGCCAAGATGTGAAGACACAAACATAACCCTGAGGTTTATATTAAGCCATGATTTGAAGAATTTCATATAATGTACTATACACTGGAGGCTAATGGAGAGGAAGAAAAGGAAGAGAGCTGCTCTCTCTGATGCTTGCACAACATCTTCTGCATGCTGTAAACATAAAGGGCTACCTCCCAGCCTCACATGCAGCATACAGTACTCTGCATAGAACTAAAAATAAGCCCAAATAAAATCCAGTCTTTCACTCATGGAGCGGTAATAGGACTGCACTCTGAGCAAATACTATGGACAAATTTTTAAAATGGAGACACAGATGAGACTCGGAGGTGCCAGAACAGCAGCAGGCATAGTGTTCTCTTGGATCAGATGAGAATAGAAAATGTCGGAGATGAAAAATGTGTTTACCATTTCAAACAGAAAGGGAAATAAGGTGGATCCCAATTTTTTAAAATGTGTTTTTGTGTGAGAGTCATGCAGGTGACAACAGTAACAGATAATTCTTGGAAGCTTTTGTTTTACTAGTTGCCCCAGTAGCCACAGCCATGATGCTATCGAACCTTGGGAGTATAGAAGCGATGGGTGGTCCATTGGTGGTACATGGAGATGCAACAGCTGATCTTTTTGGGGTGATTAATACTTTCCAAAGGACCTGAGAGTCAAGAATGAAATGTGTGTCCCCCATCCAAATACCACATTGCTTTCTCTTTTCCCATCACCCATGGACCCCTGCAACTCTCAAGTGCTGAAACTCTGCTCCAGCCTTTCTCTGGGGGTATAGAGAAGGACCAGGAAGTGCAGGGAGGGAAAATGGTGTGTAGACACATCTGGACAGCTTGACACACCACGGAATAGGTTCATGACACTTTTTACAATGGTGCTGTTGCTGACTATTGGGCATACCTATACCTGTGATGCTATCACAGCATTGGTATGGCACCCTGCAAGGCGCTCATCTAAGGTGAGAGTCATAGTGTCTTTTGAGTCCTGCAGAGGTTACCTTGGGGAGGAGTCTCCTGAATTTTACTGAACTAGGCTGGTTTACTTGTTTTCTGCTGTTCATACTGGTGTCTCTCTCTCAGTGCCAAGGAGATAGACTTTAATACAGCACCAGGGAACACTAACCTTGGCCCTCACCATGAAAAATTTGCTAAGTGAGATATATCAGGGAGATATGATTCATTTTTATCCTATTGAGATTGTCTGCAGGCAGCAGGCAATATGTTTTTTAACATACTGCCTTTATTCTGGAGTTTTCCTTGACATGTTTGTGCTGTTTATGAAGAGGAGAGGTTAGGATCCTTGGCAGAAATGTAAATTGCTTTAATATTTTCTTAACAATTCTTTGGCTTGAATTTATGTGAGAAACCAGATGTGAGGATTTATGAAGGACACTTGTGACAGGTCTGCTCTGCAAAAATGGAAGACAGTAAAAATCAATAAACGGCATTAAAATAAATAAATAAATACAAAATAAAAATTGAAAGTATCTCAAAACTACTCTGATCCATCTATAAGCAAGTTCCTAGAAATGCACCAATATCTTCGAGTGCTCTGCCTGTGCATTAATCAAATGATTTGAAATGAGACAAGAGACCAATTTAAAGCACAAAAGAAACCAAAGAGATAAAATTAATCTTGCTCCAACTTGACTTCCTGTGATTTTGTAGCTGCTCCAGTATTTTGTAAAGTTCCTGAGGTTTATCTAGTGAAAGTAACTGTGAAGTACCCACAGGTAAGTGTTGATGCTTTGATGTAGACCAGCATGAGGCCTTACCCTGCTCCCCCTCTGATGATGTAAATCCTGTATGGGGTCTTTCTTTGGTCCAACGAAGGGGAAAATCAGGAAAATCACTATAGTGTGACCTGGAGATATGTTTGCCTGATTAGCTGAGAATGCAGGTGTGCAAAATTTCTTAAAGAAGCTTATTGATAAAATATAACTTCTCAATGTGCAAAAGCAAATTATCGTGTCCTTAATTTTACTGAATTTTACCGATGGATGACTTTTGGCATGAGACATGTGACCTTTGAAAGGAGGAGTTTATTCTTTAAAAAGCCAATGACTAGAAATAATTTTTTTTTTTTTTTTTTTTTGTGGGAATCTCCATCTACAGATAAGGAAAAATAAATAAAATCTTACCTCAGGGAGAAAATCAAAAAAAGGCAGAGCTGGGAGAAACATTGTTTCATGTATATCAGAAACCTTTGTCTAAAATGACTGTTGTGTGCAAACATTTTTATTGTACCAGAGCAGGGTGCCCAAAGAGCTAGGTCAAGGCTCCCTGCAGGTTTTCCCAGGGCCAACAGCTTCTAGAATTTCCACTTTAGAGTAACTTATTATTCTTACTCCAAAACTTACTTTTTTTGGGGGGGAAATAGTCCCCATATTCCTCAAAAGTCTTAACCTCCCCTTCCCAAATGTTGAAAACTATAGCATTTATACTTCTCCAGGAAAACACTCAAGCTTGCCCATTCAAGATGGACTTGACCCAAATAAATTCACTCCAGAAGAGTCAGTATAAGAAATTACCTTGGGTTCTGAGAAATATCGAACTAGTGAATTTCTAGTATTGCATGTCTCTGAATTAGCTTGATAATCAGGACTTACATGCCCCAACCAGAGAGAAAACAAAAACAAAAACAAAACACCCCATCTCTCAATTCAGAATTCACATTGGTGTTACTGTTATCCCAAATCTTGTCTCTGCACTGGCCTGGATGAGGCAAAGCACCAGGTGAGGGTGCTTTACTTTCAGCATCAATTGAGAGAAGAGCACAGTGCTGTAGTCCCTGTCCTGGATCCTGGGCACAGAGCTTTGATCGGCTTTGTATTTCACTGTGATGCTTTGTGGTAATGTCAGACCCAGAGATGTTCCCAAACGTGAAACATTAGAGCCAGACAATAGTTGTGTGGAAGACAGAAATGTGTGCTCTATGCCGAGACTGCAAAGCAGCAGCTGCACTTTTAATTAAAACTTATGTCCTATATATCTTTGTGTGTTTGAGTGTTTCTTTGTTTTTAATGAAATTTTTAGATAAAGGGAGCTTTTTTAATTATACTTCTGCCTCCTGGTGCACGCCTTCCTTATTCATTTTTGCTATCATGGCTTTTTTCAATTTACGTTAACAGATTAGGCCATATCAGAACTTCTGAGTATATTAAAGGTGACGGCAGCAAAACACAGCTCTGTTTCTTGATCTATTCAGTAACGGTCTCTTTAGTCACCCCTCTTCACGCCCCACCCCACCACACACACTGTAATTACTGTGACATATATGGATCTTAAGCATATTCGACAAAGTGTAATGAATGAAGTCTCAATGCTCATCAAGAAAATGCCTCAACATTTGCATATATTAACATTACCATCATTCTGTGGATCTGTAGGTTAAAATTAGGGATTTTTAATGTGGGTAATTTGACTGGAACAGTGATTCCTGAATAGCTACTGTTCCAATGGATTTTCTCACATAAAGCAGTTTGAATTTTGGAAGAGCTGAACTCACGCTCATGTCCAGCAGAAGGGAGGTTTTGTTGGCTGCTTGAAACCAAAACCTTAGATCTTTGCAAATGGGTAAATATGAGGAACAAGGAAGGTACAAGAAAACTGTAGTGGGAGCTGGAGATAAAGCAGATGGAAGCCAAAAGCTCTAAAATAAAAGAAAACAATTAACCAGAAGAATAAAGAGTTTAATGTGAATTTAAATTAAAATTAAGAAGCAAATCACAAGAGAATTGGAAAAGATAGCATTAAACAATACATGGATCATGGCCCAGGTCTCCGGATACAGGACTTTGTATTCATTGTTTGGATGATACATGAAAGAGAATTTCTTGCCATTAGCTTGATAACACAACAAGAAGTGGTAGGAATTTGCCTGCTTGACAATTAATAAACAGATTCAAGGAAACAACTGAACTATATTAAAATGCTGGCAGCTAATTTTCCTGACATTTTACCTGCTTGCTTTTCTTGCTTACATAGATGTAATGTATGTATTAGTATTCTTTAGTATTCTTTTTAAAACTAAGACACAAAGCAAATTTTTCTTCCTATGTAGAAAGCAGAAGAATTTTAGTAATTCTGTCCCTTGAAAAGTGGGAAAATTTAGTTTAAATTTGCTTCCAAGGAACCAGGCAAGAAAAAGGATAATTTGGATCAAGTAGACTTAGTTCTGATTTCCCAGTCCTGCTAGAGAATTTTTTTCTTTTTTGTTCCTTTTCTGTCAAGACTCAATATCTTACAAGATGCTTGCTACAGTTTTAATCTTCATGCAAAATAACTGCTGAGCATAAACTGTGTTTATATCAATCATTGTAGAAATGTAAACAAAACAGAAGCAGTAGAATTATGAATGAAGACTTGATTAAGAAGTGACAGCAAAGATTTGTGATAATGAAGGGATGAATAGTGCTTGTTTGGGTATGTGCCAGTTACTTGCAATTAATTTTGCTAGCTAGTGAGCAGGATACCTGCTGGCTTGCAGTCAGAGTGGGCATTTTCTACTACTGTTGGTATGCATCTGTAGATTCTTCTGTACTAAAACATTTGTAATGTTTTATGACTATGGGTTAGAATAACAAAAACACAGAAAGCATAACAGCCCTGACAGCATTTGTTGGTAAATTTAAGTGCTCTAACCATAAACTGTTGTTTCCAGACATTAGGGCCATGGCTTTTCACCACAGGTGCTCCTACCTACCTGCTAGTGGACATGCCCAGAACCCCCACTTCATGGGGCTGACAAAGCAAGGTCTCAATTCACAAACTAGTTGGGTGGTGTTTACCCTGCTAAATAGCTAACAGGGCATCCTGTTGATCTACCATAAAAATCTTTCTCTTGTGGCTATGAAATGAATGCTAAACCTTACTATATAGTACCAGTCAATCGGAAAGCTGCTTTAAATCATAGGAACGTTGTCCAAGGCATCCAGCTGCCAGGAGCTGTGACACAAGCCTGGGGACCAGGCACTGTGCCCTGTGTGCCCAGGCCTTATCACAGAAAAGTCAGATTCTTAGAGTAAAAATAAATGTTACAAGGATGCCATAGGACAGGATATTCCCTTGAGAAGGGGCAGATATGGATCCTGGATCCTGCTCAATAAAATGGTTTGCCAGGAGCAAGAATCCACTTTTCTTCCCAGTGAACACATTTGCATATAGAAGCAGTTTTCCATGGTGAATTCATCAGTTTTCCTTTATAGAGATGTATTAACTGAAACGGATAAGCAGAGACAATGTCAGATGATTTTTTTTTTTTTTTAAATCATACAACAAACAAGTGACAGACCAGGACAGCATGGACTTGGTGTAATGACGCTCTAGTCTCTCCTTCTTATCACATGCCTATCTTGCAGCCTGCTTAAATAAAACCAAATAACCCTAGATCAAACCTCTGGGAAAAAACGTATCACAATGGATCCACGAGTTTGATGAAACTATTCCCTTATGCTCCTTAAACTCTAAAAAATGCACATTTTTATCTACTAACTAAAGTATTTAACTAGTCCCAAATGTAGGGTGATGACTAATCAATCCCCAACAAATCAATCTATTGAATTCAGGAACAACTAACAGCTCACCAGTAGCTTTGCAAAAGCTACTGTATGAGAAGAATTTCAAAATAAGATGCAAGTTTGAACAGGTCCAATGTTTTCTTCTGTTACAGACAAATTACATCAACAAATTACAAAGAAAGTTGTTGAATCATGGTACAGAAGGTAGGATTATTAAAATGCAAAGTGTTTTTTTTGCTGGTTGTATGATTAGGAGCGTGAAGGTAAACTAGGAGGTGAAAGTAAAAGAAGGAAACCAAATGATTCTTTTAATTAAAGGGTTGATTAAACTCCAAGACTTGCTATACCTCACATTTTTCATTAGCAAACATTTCTATTTAACGGGATTTTTTTTTCTTTCTTTCCTTTTTTTTTTTTTTTTTTTTGGTTTGTTTTTGTTGTTGAAGCTCTTCCAGATACAGTGTGTAATTTATAGACTGCAATTTATGGACCCAGCCCAACCTCTGCTGAAATCCAGGAGTCTTTGATTAAAAAAGTCAGTCATTACAGAAACACAAAACTTCTTTGATGAATTCTCACTGCAGCTATAGCTTTGTAAATCCCAAATGATTTTATGTTAAAGATTCTGATGTCACAAAATTTTAGGAATGCAATTAGTTTTTTGCTCTGTGATATTACTTAGATCTAAATAAACTTCGGATCTATGGGTGGAGAGTATAAATTACCTTCCCTATTTTTAGTCCAAATTCTATGTCATAGCAAACACTGGACATAGTCACATTATTGAGATGTATTTCAGAGAGCCAGTTAATATAATGATATCTGCTAGTTTATCAAAACGATATTTGCAATTAATGAGGTTGCATTTAGTTGGTGCCAAGTAATTAAATAGAATGTAATGAAGTGCTAAATATATCTAAAACTCTAAGCTTCAGTTTTTTAATATAGAAGTTGTGTGTGTGAGAGCATAAAAGAGAGAGAGTCAATATCATTTAATCCTTTATGCTTCTGTCATTTAGTTTTCAGCCACCCATTTACTGAAGTATGTTAACTTCACTGCATAGCTGAAAACTAGAGAAACGAAATATATATTTTTAATTGGAAGTAGTTACACTGAAACTTCCCCAAAACTCAGAGAATTAGCTCACCTAAAGTTTTAGTCAATTAAAACTGTTAAAACACGGTTAAAACTGCATGCACACAGTCACACACACAGACATACTAAATAACTGTGGTTTAAAAAATGAAGCTTTTCTCAGAGGTACCTTTGCATACAAAATTTCAGATGTCAAGGTCCAAAAGACTAGCTGAATCTCCCCCCAAATCTTTGGTTTGTAAAGTTTTGCAGGAAATTTGCAGACTAGTGAAGCTATTTATCTCATAGAATTTTCTGACAGATGCAGCCCCAAAGCATCCTCTCTTGCACTTATATAAGGCACTTATAGCTCATAATGGAGCAAGAGAAAGTCTGGTCCCTGGGATGGTCTAGTTCCGGATCCATGCCTGGCTTTTGCTGGAAACTGGAGATTTTGCTGCAGAAACTGGAAATTCAGAATGCTTAGTGTTTTCCCGGCCTCAGACTGCTGCACATTCTCTACCTGTTCCTGATTTAGTATCTAACAGATGCCATTTTCTCTTCCCAGTCAAATAACACCATTTAATGTAGGTGAGCAATACAATGATCGAGTGAATATGTAGCTAATTGCAGACATGGAGATATTTCAATTCCAACAGTTCTTTATTGATTTCAATTAGGTTTAATCCTGCTCAGAACCCTGCTTTTAAAATCTTGCTTCCAGTACTTGGGAATAAAACCACTATCACTCAACTCTTTTTAAAATAAACACATCAGTAAAGATTCATCATTAATAAAAATTCATAGGTTATATATGCAGAAATGTACATATAGTAGAATATATATGCTATATTTTAAAAGCGTTAAAAAACACACTATTTTATTGATAAAAACACTTAAACTCTCTCTCTGTCTCTCTCTGTGCTTCTCTTGGGAGCTTTAAACTCAAATGACTGATAAAATATGAAAGCTTCCATTGATTTATTGTTAATAGCAAATAAATAAATTTAGGGGAGAAAATGTACTTTGAGGCATTATTGTCACTGAGGGACCAACAATATCTTCAGTTTTCATGTATCTACAGAAATCTGTTGAGAATCTCTTTTGCATATTCATGGACATTCTAGTAAGCACTATCTACAAGCAAAATTTTTCATTCCTTTACTATACTGTCTAGTTTACAGCAAACATTAGTATTTTTGCTGAAAGGTTAATATTGAAAGTGTTCTTTCTGGAATGAAGCAAAGAGGATGCTTATACAAATGATTAAAAAGAAAAAATAGCAATAGTCTCAAGATCATCTGTTTAGAGATTCTCTATGAATTTCACTTTCCATGCCTTTTTGTTACTTGATACACAGATGCCTGTTGTGCCTTTTTTAGTGTTACTTTGCTACCTTTCCTCTTAACTGTTGTTATATCTTTGAAATGTAAATTCATTTGTAAAATTATGATAAAGACTTACTTAAAGCATCCTTCAGAAGATCTAAAAGTACAAAACTTCAAAAGCAAACCTTTGTGCCTTTTGTATGAATGGTGAAAATACTGAAAAGAAGCAAACCCTGGATCTGCTCAAGCTGATTGCAACACTGGCTTCCCGCAGCCTAACCTGCACTACAGCAGACAGCAGTGACAGAGTTTGAAGGAAAGAGCTCATTTTAATTTCTGAATCAATCCAAAATTGCCTGAAAGATTTCCACGCACAGTCCAATGGTGCATGGATGTACCAACCCAGGCAGGCAGTTTTGTGGCATGGTGAAGAAAAAGTCCTTTGGAACACTTAAGGAAATTATCTTGGCCTGACTTTCAGAAAGAAATGTCCAAAGCAATCCAATCTTATAGTTGCACAACAAGAAAATATGGAAAGTTTTCCACTATGTTGCTGAGTGAGATTTGGAGCTAGCAATCTTCAGTAATTACACCATTTTAGCTGTCACTAGTCAAAAATAAAAATCAGAAAGACCCAGAGAAACCTTATTGTGCTAGTCATTTTTAGTGACAGTTGCGAGTTTTCCTGGACATTTTTTTTTCTTACCAAATTTATTGATTTGTATAACGTAATAATTCATTTGTATTAGGTGAACCTTTGGATGGCAAATGTTCAACAAGACCTTTTGGTTTTGGCAAAGATTGGGTGAAGATGACCAGCTCCTGCTGATTATTCAGCACTTAGCTTATGCCTGAGACTGACAGGGATCCAGAAACAAAGTTTTCTTTTGCCTAGGTCTGCTGAGGAATGTAATGAAAGAAAGGTATTGTCACAGCACATCTAACACACTGTTATAGCTAGGGTCCTATGAAATCAACTGGATATGGGCACTTCATTACTTTTTGAAATGGAACCGCTAATGTCTTGGTATAACACCAGAGTGGAGCAAAAGCCTAAGCCCGGTTGGTTTTAAATTGTCTTTGGTCTTCGCCAGCTTTGGCACTTAAAAAAATTAACATTTAGTATACATATGAATTCGAAAAGATCAAAATATCTTTGAACATTTGGCCTTTAATGATGATATGCCCCCATTTACCTATCTGTATATTGATAATGATTATCTTTACCTTTGAGGTCTGCAGATCAAAGAGACCTTTTGAAATGATCCCTAAAAAAAGAGATCCCTATTAACTGTAAAAGTTAAAGCTTATAGAGCCCAAATCAACTTCACATTAAACGTGATATTTTTATGATTTATGCAATGCTGGCTCAATGTTGCCTTTAACTTCTGATTTCTCTAAGAATTTCCTGGAAGAAGCCTAAGTGAACCTTATGTAAATCCTCTAACTCTGTAATAACTGGTCAAATCCAAGTGTGCCCTAGTTCCATATACAGATGTGCTCTGCGGCATTACGCAATGTAAGGTGTGTCAGAGTACTCTGATTTGTGTTATTCTCAGGCATGACCTGCATATGGGATAAACCAAGACAAGTTGTCAATCTCACAACAGGAGACTTTCGCTCAGGAGCTGGAAGAGAAATATCTTCCAAATGCCTCCAGAAATCACTATTTCTTAGTAAAATGCCATTGAAGAAAAATATATATATTTTTTTTTGTATGGGCCTTTGTGCTTACTAAAAAGCTGCATTATCAACTGCTGTAGCTCTACAAGGTTTTCCTTTAGTTATTCTAATGTTAATAAAAAAGGAACCAGAAATAGTTTGAACTACTTTGTTTGTTAAGGGTATTACTGGCAATTTATTTTCCTTAATGACAAACAAAACAAAACAAAACAAAAAAAAGTAGGCTTTTGTTTTTCTTTTTCTTCTTCTTTTTTTTTTTTTCTGTAGCATTTTAAAATATTTTTATTGCAGATTCTGTGCTCAATTTAGGGCTTAAAGTAAATATTATGCTTTACACTGCTGCTAAAATAAAGCTCATAGTGTAGAACCTACTGGCAGCAGTGTGTGACTTATGTTTCACGTTTCACATTTCACAAATGTTATGTAGTCTTACTTAACAGAAAATCAGGGTTTCACAGCCTAAAGTTTGTTATTTAAAGTCAACCTTTTTTGGGTAAATCAAACTCAGTACAACACAGTAATAAAAGTTTACCGCCAGTACCTCCATAATTCCCCACAGCTGCTGAACAAAAACATGCTATTGCAATGCCACCCAGCTTTGCCAAACAGTAGGAAAACACCCCAGAAAACATTCCTTCTTTCTAGTTTCACAGAGATTTATGAGTGAAAAAGAAAAAAAAGCCCACTCTGTAGTAACTTGTTGTGACTGAAGGCTTGTTTACAAAAAGTTGATATTTGTCTTAGATTATAATTCACTCTAAGTAGAATTATTTCACAGATTTTTTTATGTAGATTGGGTGCTACACATTTTGCTCTAATCCATTTAAACAAGACTATCATTCCTCAGTCTAGACGCAGACTGTGATTCACCTCATCTAATTTCAGCCCTGGAAAGAAATCCATTTTACAGGGGAAGCCAGTGGCTTGGCTCCCTCCAGAGCTGAGGGAGGGAAGCACAAACCTCTTGGGAGCAATTCCTCACCTTCATGCAAGTCTAATGTAGGTGGAGAGTCCTGTCTTCCCTCCTGACTCAAGAAGAAGCCTGAATGCTGAGCTGAGCTCTAGATCTGTGGGTCACCCACACATAGCCCAAACCCTTGCATCCAAACCTCGCATGGGCATCCTTCTTGGCAGCACAGTTGTACCTTCGTCTGTGGGTCACTTGATGGGACCTTGTGTATGTGGGGTTGTAATAAGTCCCTGACAAAGAGCAGTAACAATTCACTTCATTAAATGATGAAGAAGAACTATAGGCAAAAAAAAAAAAAAATGTTTTCCAGAATTCCTTGCACTAGTAAGCTGTAGCAAAGCACTTACGATATAAAATCCTTGGACAGAAATTGGGACCTGCTTGAAGCACACTTACTGCAGTGGGGTAGTTGATGACCTTGGATGAGGTGGCTGGGTACCAGTTCAGATAAATATTAAGTGGAACAATAAACTTAATGGTTCTTTTGAAAAATGCAGCGTGGCTCAGACTCTAATCTGGTTTGTTTAACAGTGAAAAACATTTTCCCTCAGAAGCTTCATATTTTTTTTTTCCCTTGCATGGACTTAGTTCAATTGGAGACTTCTAACTCTGTGCTACTGAAATAAAATGACTTAATGTGTACCTTTAAACCGGGTCATTAATCTTCCATCATTCACCTCCTGTATTATGCCTTAGCTTACAGTTAATGGAATATTTAACTGCCTTAAGAGGAACAATAAATTGAAGTCAATGCTTCCCTTCAAATTTTTATCCATAATTTCACCCAAATAAAAGAAAAACTGTTGACTGGGAACCATTGTGATGTTTTCTTAATAGCATTTTTTGTGAGTATACAGTGAAATTCCATTTCAAAATGTGCTAGCAAAGAAAAAAAAAAAAAAAGGTTTATAAATCCCTCAGCTTCAAATGCTGCAGAGTGTAAAGCACAGAAGGGTTTTTCCTTGGTTATCTTGGGAGACCACATGCTTTTTAGTGCTTAACGCAGGGTTCTAAAAACAAAAGCTTTTCTCCCTTGATTCTGAATGATATATTGTTTAAAGTAAAGCATATCGTTGGGGACAGGTGTCCTCAAAACAGTTTCTAAAAATAACAAAATCAGAAATTTCCAGAAATTCCCACTGATCACACCCAAATCTCTTTCCCCATAGAGAATTTAGATAATAGTAAACCTTTCCCAACCAAAATCTCGCCCTAAGGATTGAAGTGCACAGCATATTCTGAAGATAGCAACACAACAGGTAGAAAAAAATCTGTAATAATTTTCTACAGAAACTTCAGATTTATGGGCTGTTGCTTCACGCCCAGCACCAGCCCTCCTCTCGCAGGAAACTCCACGGGGTTTCTGCAGCCAGGAAGGGTGAGTAACTCTGCTCCAGCAGAACGTGCACACGGATGGCACCACCAAAGAATTGTTTGGTGGAGATGTAGGATGAGACCATAACGAGAGGAAGCTAATTCCCCTCTGATGCCAGTCACACACAGGGAACCTATTTCACACTGGAACAGCTGCAAAGTCCTACTCAGGCTGCAGCTGCCTGACACTAACAGCAGAACAAGATCCAGCAAAAGAGTGTTTCCATCCCATTACACATGCCAAAATCATGCTCACATGGCTTTTATGGATTTAGTATGCCCTGCCTGACCTGACATTGTGCCACAGCTTTAGAAAAATGAAGCATAGAAAATCCCAAGAAAATCTTTCAGAATGCCACATGTAAATACTCCGGCAGCTTTGGGGTTACTTTTGCCATGTGCCAGGATGGTGAGGAAATGGCACTCTGCCTGTGGATTTCTAGGGATACTACAGAGACATGCTGGCTGCCATCTGACACTTTGCTGAACAGCCTTTTGCAGATCAACATCTTTGTTTCCTTTCTTTTCTTTTTCTTTCTATTTACTTATTTATTTAATTCAATTTATTTATTTATTTATTTTTAAGGAAATGTGCCTGCAAACATTAACAGATATCTGTTACTGTATGTATGACATACCTCTGTGCCCACCAGAAAGACGGGATGTGCTCTGATGCATACAGATAATGATAAAAGAACTACAACAGGGCCAAAGGGCTTGTTTGCAGCATTGAAAACTACTGAGAAGAAATGTAAATGAAATGTAAGTGAAAATGCTTTTTTCACTATTGACCAAACTTTTTTGTATTATAACATGAAGAGAAAGCAGTCTCCTGCCCCACTCCAGGTGAAGGTGCTGAGGTTTGCCAGTTGGATGTTGTGCTGCGTGAGACTGGCTCTTCCCCAGTTACTGCAGGCAGCAATTTCCCGCTCTGGATGTTTGACCTTGTCCAGATGGCCTTCACAAGTTTCAGATCTTTTTACTCATTCCTCCAGGAAGTACAATTTCTGGTGGCATGTAAATGCCAAGAAGTAGGATCAAACTGGTAAGTACATATGGCACAGTGTGCAGGCTTCCACAGGCAGCCAGGTCAGTTGCGCTGCTATGCAAGCTTTACATATAAATCACGGTTATTGCTATTTACCCTCTAAGCAGGGAATCTGGCGAAGTTAGGAGTGGGTCCAATGCATCTGAACCAGATGGCCTTTGAAGAAGTTGTCCAGGAAACCATATATTTGTATCAAGTGCACTTTGAGAGGATAAAAACAAGCCAAGAATCTTAAGTGCCTCTCCATTCTCTGCTTGCTTATCCATCCCATGAGATAGCTCCCCTTTCAGTCTTATTCGAGAATGAATTAACTTTCAAAATTGCTTTAGTATCAACTGGATGTGAACTGCAAGATTTCTGTTGGCTTCAAGCAACAGAAAGCAGCATTGCAAGTAGGTAACTTTTATTTTTGTTTATTTTTATGGGAGATTGTGAAACAGAAACCTCCCACAAATTTCTTTCTTTTCTGCATACAACACACAGGATTAGTCTTTAGCATAAAAATCCAGCAAACGGTAATAGAGAAATCAGCGCAGCCTCAGTGTGTGCCAGGGACTGGGTTGCTCAGTGCTGGGGTGCCATGAGCTCCCACTCACCGTGAGGCTGGTGGATTGAGCAGACCTCGGGGATGAGCGGCCGCGGTGCTGCACTCAGCATCTGCCAGCTGCCGTGCCGGGCTCTGCAGCCAGCCTTGGTGATGCCAGGGCAATTTGTGCTGACACAGGCAAAGATCACAGAAACCCTCGTCATTTCTGTTGGCAACCTCTGTAATCACAGATGTGCAGAAAAGGCTGGAACAGGATGGGGCATCAGGAGTCAGAAATAAGGTCAAGTCAGATCACTAGGAATTGTTTTCCTCTGTCCCTAGTTTCTGTACATGAAAACAGCTCATCTTTTAAGTCTAGCGTCTCTGTTACTGGGGAGTCTCTAGCCTCTTTAGGGACTTATCAGGGAAAGCATTCCAGGGAGGTATGGCTATTACACTCTTAGATGTGGAAAACCATGAAAATGTACTACAGGGATGTCACCAGATTTCACTCCTGTGTGAACAATTAGAGTTACACACATATTCTGAGCAGAAATTGTTAGAGATTAAAATGTGCTTAGCTTGCATGCAGGGTGGCAGCACACAGCTTGAAAATCTGCCTTTGCCCACGTCTCCTATTGAAAAGGACAGGGTAAGGTGCTAAGACACAAGCCTATATGTATATATATATATTTGCAATTTTCTTGCTTTGTAAATGTGGGTCAAAATATTGGCTTCATCAAAAGGAAGCAGCCAAACCCTTCTGTAGGGGAGCACACCTGCAGATGTGCTGCTGCACCGACTCCGTGCACCGTGGTGCCACAGGGGGGGAAGCATACTGCAAGCCCTGTGCAGTGCATGCATGGTGCCTTGCCATGTGTCGTGCTCAGCTCTCATCCTACCAGGTCACTCTTGCTTCAGGGAATCAGGATTTGTCCCTTAATAGTGTCTGCTCCAGTCTTTGTCACTGTTATAATGCAGACTCTAAACCAAGTTCTGAATAAACCCAATTAGGAAAGTAACATTTTATTAAATCACATTAAGTATTAAAGGAGCATAATTTACACATAGTCTGTGTGCATAATCTTATTCCTAGGGAAAAATAGTGTAACCCTAATCTGATATTAAAACTGGAGAGAAAATGAATCTGCATAATATCAAATTATTTAACACCTAGATCACAATAAGACTTTGCAGGTAGTGAAAGTTATCCAGGCATCAGGAAGTAGCAAAGAAGCTTTAAAATGATTTATATTAATCCTGGACAATCAGTAATTCTATCTGAATCAATATTTTCTCTTCACAGCTTCTGTTTGAATAAGTAAGAAGAAAAAGGAAAAATCTTTTTTACAGAATTGTAGAGATTTGAATAAAAATATTCTCCCTTTTACTAACTTTTGAAGAGGTGTTTTGGATTAGAAGCTTATCTAATGTGCTCCTCTTCTTCCTCTAGATATTGCACATTGTAAATGTTTGAGTATCAGTTGGGAATGGAAATCCAGGTAGCATAATGGATTTAAGAAATTTCTATTCTAGTCCTAAGCATAGTAATGACAAATTGCTGTAAAAAGGTCAAATACTTTGTGATAGTTCAGCTCACTGGATACTGACTAGTTAATGAAAACCTTATCCAGCTGTTGCATGCTACAGTCTTCCCTGAAAAATTTTACTTTTAACTTCTCTCACCCCTGTGACATTCAGAGAGCAGGGATTTGCCTTTCCTCCAGAGTGTAATGAGATAGAGAAGGAAGCAGAGGAAGATGGTATGTGACATGGGATGGATAAGCATGGAAAATATCAATAGTAGCTCAGTCTACACAGCAGTGAAGGGTCAAATGGACAAATACATGCTGGCATTAAGTATCAGCATTTCCAGCATGTAGATAGTACTTTTCAGAAGCGGAAGGCATAGTCTGACGAGCCTTACACCTGCATTTCCATTCTGAACACTGAGAGCAATCATGCAAGCTCTGATAGCATTTTGGTAGGCATGGCCTGTTGTGATGAGTTGTAATCAGCGTTTACTTCACGGATAAAAAGAGCTCTAAAGTCAATGACAACAGAAACACAATTTTTCCCGTTGATTTCTTTCCTTTTGTGCTCCTAAAGTGGCTTCTTTTCATTTCAGCCCAAAGAGACCACAGCTACAGTTCACTTCCATAATGACACAGCTAGGAAAGAGCAACTCATTTCAACCAAATCCTGCTTCTCCTTGAGGCCTCAGACACTTAACCCTGGCAGTCTCTGTTTGATGGATAAATTATCGTTATGCCAGTACTTACTGCTCAGGAAAAAATTGTGTATACATGCCAAACTGCTGATTCTAATCTTCTATTATTATTGTTTAGTGATCATAAATGTAACAGGTCTGTTATACCTAAACAAGCTGCAGAAGCATTTTGTGTTTTGGAAATCCCAGACATATCTCCTGCTTACCTGGTATGTGCTATGGGACAAGCAGATGGTGAATTTGGGAGTGACTATCAGATTTCTATCAGTCAAACCAAATAGAATGCATGTCTCTAGTTTTGAGCCCACTGCTATTTGTTCTGCATGTAGAATATAGTTATTTTTTTAAAAAATAAAAACATTTTTGAAACACAACATTGAACCATTCTAAACAAGCACTTAGTAGAAATATACCAATACTTAGTAGAAATCTGGACTCTGACCTTTCCAGGATACACTACCAATGATACACCTTACAAACCAGCAAAGCTCCTGTATCCATTAAGATTAACGTGGTTTTACTTGGACCATATGCTGCTCTTCCACCATTAGGCAAATGTGATGGCACCAGCTTAGGAACTGTCTTAACTTTTAAGGGTTTAAATAGTCTCACTGAAACCAGGGAGAGCTCGGTACACACTAAATAAAGCCTGTGCTTAGGCAGCTTGCTCAGTTAGGGTTATAGCTGTGAAAGAAGGACTACAAGTCAAGGACTCAGGTGTCTCCAGCACAGCCGTGCAACAGATCCAGCCCAGAGATCTGTAATGGGTGCAAGTGAAAAAAGAGAAAAGAAAGCGGGTGTTCAGGGCTGTGCCCCCCATCATCCCAGCACAGAGGGGACAGGGTGTGATGCTAGAAGTAAACCTGAAAGTAGCATTTAACTGACAGATGTCAGTTGCGTGGCTCTAAGAGTAGATCCCCAGACTGCCCACTCCTGACACCACCAAGAGGCTGCCTCAGATCTAATTGCTGCAGGATTCATGTGCTGCTGAGACGTCCCTCTTCATCTGGCCTGCAGGGGTCAAATTAGCAGACACTTTCAAACAAATTTAGCAGATTAATTTCTGGACAAAACACAACCTGGAGAGCAGAGAGCCAGACAAAGATATTGCTCTCATATCAGACCGGCAGTGTATTGAGGACCCATTACTGCCCTGCTGCTGCTGTAGCCCCAGCCCGCACGTGGCTGAACGGAAGGGACGCTGTGTGGATGCGGTCAGGGAAAACAGTCACTTTGGGAGATTGTGCTCCATTCTCACCGCCTCATTGCAGCATCCCTGACAGCTGAAGAACTGCGACTCGATCAGTTCTTGCACTGATATTAACAGACCTACAGTCCAAGATATAAACTACAGCTGAGAGAGGAAAAAGGAAAAGTCCAGAGGCTTTTGCTTGAAGGGCTGTAACAGTGTTATTTCTCCTGCACAGATTATAAAACAATTTCACTGTCTCAGGTTTATATGGTGAATAGAAAATTCAGTTTCAAGTGATTGGGTTTAGATTTCCAAGTAGCTGTTAAAATAGAGCCCAAATATAATGGAACATTGCTGTCATCTGAGGGCTCTTTGGTGTTCTTCATGAAAGGAGCTCAGTTCAAAAAGGAATGAGTACCTACAACCTAAAATATCTCGGCACATTTGACAACCTCATTGAAAACCTCAGCAGAGAGGCCTATTCTCAATTTTACAGGTGACAATCGAGGCAGAAAATGTGGGGTTGCGTGGATGTTTCTTCTACTGATGTTCACAACTTTGTTTGAACAAGTCTTCGCCCAACAGTTTTGCTCATTCCACGTATTAGCAAAGCATTTGGACACATGCTGTACCTTAACGGTGTGAGTTTTCCCAGTGAATTCTTTGACAGTTCCTCTGCCCTAAAAATCTTTGAAGATTCAGGGCTTCGATTCACACAGAATGTGGCAGGAGTAAGAAAGAAAAATATTTGATGGTTTCTTATTTGTTTCTGTATCAGTGGCATTTTCTACTGCTTTATAAAAGTGCTCATTATCATAGCCTCATCTACCTTGTCAACTGTACTGAGACAAATAAAGAAAACATTTGCATATATAATGAATAAGGTAAATAAAGCACTGCCCTCTAGGTTCTTCATGGAAAAACCTGGAATATTGCTGATACTGTTGCCCCTCTTTTGTTGTTTTATACGAAGATTCAGCTATACATGTCTGAAATGGTGCGTGGATACGAGAAATTAATCCAGAGCAAGCTGCTGGAGAGCACAATACTCTCAACACTTAAATGGTACCAGGTTCCAGAGTCTCACGGCATAAATGGAGATGTCTCATTAAAAAGACATATCACGGTACACAGAAACCTTTTTTATCAATCACCTCCTCTTCTCCTTTTTTCTCCCCCTCAGTGTTTTGGTTTGTGATCTGCTTCCAAAAAACTAGAATTCTCTAGCTGGGAAAGCACAAAATCAAATTTCAAAGTTAATACCTGATTCTCACCTTCGTGTATATTTTATTTTGCTGTTTTCATTTTTAGCTGCTGTGTAAATTTTCCCCTCTCCCTCGAGAATTTTGCTTGGAAACAGACCTGAAACTTCACAGCTTTTATTCCCTTTTCCCTGACTGTCCTAATCCTTACAATACCTAACTTTGAATTCTTTGTGGTTACTGAGCTGCTTCTCTATTCATCTTTGAGCCGTCTTGGTGGCTGACAAATAGACTGCAATACTGACATTGAATAACAGTAACATAGAGGTAGTAAAATGGTGATTGCCCCCAAACTCCCCCAAACAAATCTCCATGTGATTAATAAACAACATTTTTTTGTTGTTGTTGTTGTAGCATACACTGGCATGAAGGGAAAGCTAAGTAGAATGAGCACAAGGAGAATGGCTTCATTTCTAAGGCAAAGATGATGGCAACACAGAAATATTTAAATTTCATTTCTAAATGAATGAGAAAGTGCTTTGCTACATGTCCTGCCTGGCTACTGCTTTGGCTGGTTGAATTTAGCTTTGCGCTCCCAGCTCCTGCCTCGTCCCTGGGGTGAACATCCTCAGGGGAAAGGGATTTCAGACCATGGGAGCTGAAAACCCAGACTGCCTGGTCCACACTTTTAGCATTTGAAGAAAAACAACCTTGAGTGGACTGTGGACTTGTACAGTATTCAGCCTGCCAGTTGTGGCAATACAAATCCAATATTATTATGTTCTCCTACAAGGACCAATCTGTGTTATAATTTGTTTAAAGAACCCATACTGTTATTAGCTGACCATATCCACTTCTGGCTGACCCCTAGCTATTCATAGCAGAGAGAACCAAGGGATAAATTATATCCTTCTGCTTCTGATGTAGATAAATATGATCATATAAAATTACTCCTTCATTTACGGAAATTGCCTTTCAGTCTTAAAAGAGATATGTGTGTCCATTGTACCTCTTTCTTGATCAGATATTATTTGAATTGTCATCTCTGTGATTCACAGTATGCACCCATATAATTTTTCCAGCTACATCTCTTAGTAATATCTCCAGAGAGAACTAATTATGCATGCAAAGACGACTCACAGAAAAACTGTTGCTAACAAATCATCCCAAATCCCAGTTCTTAGTGAGTTTTTCTTTCCCTTCCTGCACTGATAAGATTTTTTTTTTGGTTTCAAACCTCTAACTTTTAACTCTTTTACCTCCAGTCCCTGCCTCTCCAGTATCTTTCTAAAGGAATGATGCTAATAACAGAGGAAGTTCAGATCATTTTTAGCTAAACTGAGTGAAAGAAAAATAAGATATCAAAACCTGTCCAACAAAGAAATCTTTGCCTTCCTTCCCCAGCATCCCCAAGGAATCAACTAGAGAAAGTGTGACAGAGGGACAACAGAGATAAAATTAGAGAATGTACTAAACCGTCCCCTGTGAGAAGCTGGGATTTGATTTTTCATTAGATTTCTAGAAGATAAAAGCCTTCATCATTGTACAAAAGAGAACCACCGCCACCATCACAGAACCTTAACATGATTTTACATCTGGTCAAGAGATTGCTCAGAAATGATATAGTAGCAGAAAACACAGAATACAATATGCTACACAGGGATAAATTCATATTGCTTGGACCATCAAGCAATGGTTTTCATGCTTTTAATTTCATGAAGGTTGCATTTAGTAACTTAAGCCATGGAAGCTGGTTAAATAGTGTTTTTGTTACACAAAAATCCTGTGCTATGAAGGCAGCAGACTAAAAATCAACTAGTAAAAATCTGGCAGAGAAATCAGAATATCCTTGGCACTCCGAAGAGTCCTTAGGGCAAGACACTACAGCACTTGAGTCAGAAGACCCAGGCACCTTGCCCCTTACACAGAATTCTGGTACAGTAAGATACAGATATGAAGATGATCTACATAACAATAAACACATGCATTTTAACCTGTTGCTATTAAGTGCAAATAAAGAAAATAGGATTGCGACAAGCATGTAGACTCTGGATTTACAGAATTTTTTGTTTCAAAATTGGAGCCAGGTACTGGCATCTCCTCCAAGCCACACAAATCCACGTGGTTGTCTCATGGCCAGGACAGTTCCTAAAGTCACCATCCTTAAAAGGCCAAATTTGCCAGTGATCAGAAAACAAACCAATCAGAAGACACGCAGAGTTTCTTGTGAAGTAAACATTTTCTGAGAAAAAAATAGTTTTACTCTGATGTTGCTCAGACGCAGACAAACTCTGTGAGAACTTGTGAACGCCCATATCTTGCCAGATTTTGCTCGGAAGGGGCAGCAAGCATAATACAGAGAAAACCCCTGAGTTTAGCACCACTACACCATACCCATGCCGCTTTGCTGGGCACTGTACTGCTGTAAGACTCGTGTCCTTGCGCTGGGTGTTCAGAGGCTGGTCCTCTACCGGACTGCTCATTTTACGGACCCCTTCTGATCATATTTTCTTTAGCAATTTTTTGTTCTCTATAGGACCCTAGGGCAGACGGCTTGTTATAACTAGAGGCGCATAGTTAATCCTTCAACTTAGGGAGGCCATTACTGTAATTCATGTTTATTTAATAATGAATGGCAATTTCAACTTGCTTAAATCAACAGCAGTATCCCATGCCCTCAGCACTCACAGCAGTACCCGAGAACCTAAGAACTCATTTGTTTAAAACTAAAGGCTTAGACTGGAGTTCTTTGCTGGATCACTGTGTGGGGACTACTTTCCTTGTAAAGGTATTCCAAGACTTTTATCAATAGTCAGAATTTCCTGTTTGGCCTCAAATTTTTCTGACATTTTGTGATAGTGAGGGTTTTTCATATGGTGCAATGATTCCTTATACAGATGAATCCTGACTGCTGATATTTTCAAGCCATGTTTAACAGTATTGTACAACAATCATTCAAAAACGTGTTCACATTCTTCCTTTTCTAATCAATAGCTAAAGCAATTGGCAGTAAAAGTCAAATAGGAAATTATGAGAGCTTAAAAGATAAAATTGCCCCAGAATGCCCCTTTCAAAAGTCTATAAGAAACTGATTTCATTACAAGTTATTTCCCTAGGTTTAGGCTTTTCTCAATTGCTGATGATTGATGTGGCAAATTTTATTTTCACATTTAATAGATTTTAATCTGTAAAACATTTCTGTATCAAAATGAACTTGAAGATGCTTTTTATGAGGTTTACCTCCCAATAAACTCCTGCAGAATTCTCTCAAGTTGGCAATGAGCCTGTAATTTCAAGTTTAGCAGCATATTCTCAGTAACAGTTAGAAAAGCTGTACCCTTGTGACAGCTTTACAGTGCAGTAATATCACTTTGTCCATAACCTTGAAGAAGCTGATGTCCAGGTTACTACTGTCACATTGGAAAATACTTTTTTTCTTTCCTGTATTAAGTCTATAGATCTGCAAGTGAGAATAATTAAACACAAAGCTAGGGTTTGGGGCCCAGTGCACCACCTAGAATAAGTCAATATACCTCCTTTGACATACACAGCTCTGTACTGCTTTTCACAAAAAAAATCTTGCCCTCAATAGATAAAAATTTTAAAACAAAGATATAAGGCAATTGCAGAGGTAATCCATAGATTTACTATAATATCACTAATAATTAACGATAAAAAATATTTGGCCTAACTCCAAGATTTTTTATGATTTTGGTCTGAAGATTTCCACAGTGGAAGTTACCCTAAAAGCAGATTTTTCTCTTAAACAAAACAAAAAAGAAAGAAACAAAACAATACCCAACCCAACAAACGGAATTGCTTTTTCAAAAAACATGGACATCAGCAAAAATGGAAATCTTGACCACAGCCATTTCTCCTGGCTGCACATCTCTTACCAAAGAATGACGGAACTGAAAGAACAGCAAGAAGATTAGATATCAAAGAAGGATTTATCTAAGTGGGTGTGAGCTTTTCCATATCTATCTCCATACAGAATCACCTAGAAAGGGACAAGCATGCAGTTTTCTCCAGTTTTGTGTTTTGGGAAACCGGCTATGACCTTGGCTCATTACTTACAGAGGCGCAGTCTGCCTGTCTATCTGTGATGTCCTGCAACCTCTTTGCAATCCCCTCCACGACCAGCTCAGAGCTTCTCAGAAGGGCAGGAAAGCTCTGGCACCAAAAATGTAAGGTCCCCTGCACACACTGTATCTGAACATTTCTACCTAAAAATAAATCTTATGCAAATAACTGTCAGAGATCTCAACACACACAAATACTTGTTGGATAAGGCCTTAGCGGAAATTGCGATAAAAGATACAGTATCGTGAGACAATTTCACATGCACGATTTCACAATTTCACATTTCCAGCATCCAAACCTTGGAAACCCAGGCAAGGTCCCATGTTTCAAGCAGTAGCTGTTGTTACTCTATTACATGGCTGATAAATATAACATATCTGTCATTGTAAAATGATATTTTGAAAGCTACAAATTTATAACTCATATTATTTGACCTTTCTTTAGCAACACATACACTGAGTAGAATACTGCCCATATTCACCTGTGAAAGCTGTATTGCTCATCTCCTGAAGATAAAGGAAAAAACCTGTCTTCATAAAGTTGGCAACATAACTGAACAAGGGGGAAATGGTGTTTTAAATCAGATGTGCTACAGTTTTCATGGTTAATGCAAGTCCTTAAACTTGATTTAGGTAACATATGCCTGTGTTACTGCAGCAGGCTTTGCTCTGAGATAGAAAGGGCATTGTTTGATTGAGGGTTTGTAGCTTTAAATAAGAACAATTAAAATGTATTTGATGTTTGAAAACAAACACACTTGTTTTCTTTATTGACTTTTAAAACCTGCCAAGCTGCTACTATTGAACCTGTCAATGGGCTCATGCAATGATTATAGACAGGAACACAGTGACTTTATTTTGAAAACATACAGGAAATGCTCTTGTTCTGGTAACTCAATTTTAAGATCAATATCATTCAATTATTTAGCGTTTTAATCTTACCGATAGTGCAGAGAGTACTATTGTGTGTAATGGAGGAGGGATTATTTATTGGATACTGCAGGCTGTATGACAGACTGGAGCTCACACTTGTAGGGTAGCTTTGAATAAATTTTAAAGAGGTGATCCTGACTCATCCTGGGAAGCTGTGTTTCTAAGCTGGTGGCAGAACCAGCTCTCAGCCATTCCCATCATTGAGATGTTGGCACGGGGACAGCGGGGGACTGCAACCCTGAGTGCTCTGCGGCAGCAGGGCTCACAATGGCAGAGCAACAAGGGGGGGTGGCATTGTGTCAGCCCTGCAGCCACCCCTGGGGTGCTGGTCCCCAGAGCTACTTGATAGCGTGGCCCCAGATGAGCAAACGTGCTGGGAAATGGGGGAGGAAAATGGGACAAGTGACTAGCAGAGGGATGATCCACAAACCCAGGGAATGGGCTTTGGAGGTTTTTCTGGGAAACAGGAGGATCTGAACCTTCTCCCCACTCTTACACTGAGGAGGAGGCGTAATGGAAAGGTCTTTGCAAGAGGCTTTGCATGGGTATTTTCTGTCCAGGGATTTTCTGTGGGACAGCATTATCACTTGTCACTAAATATTTAAGAGCATTACACAAAAAATACATACTGCCATTACAACTCAACACAGCAACATCAATCAATATTTCACAGGCATAAGCTAGAGCTTGAGGATCACTTGGCACATTTTTTTTTTTGGTTTGCTATTTACCATCAATTAATTAGAACTCCCAACCTGGAACTGACACTTGCTTAAGGACACCCAGAAACTCAATGGAACCAGTCATTTCATAGTTTTATGCCTCCTTTTCCCCAGCTGTGCAACTTTCAGTAGAGTATTATATCATGTAAGAGATGTAAGCTGAGCATTTACGAAGATTTGCGGTAGGATTATCTTCTATATATTAACTGTATCTTTTATTTGGACTATCATAGACTGCTTTGAAGGTCTGAAGTAAAGTTTGTGCTCCACTTCAGTGCTGTAAAAAGTAGCACTTAATTTTCATTATAAATAAATGTACTTACTACTAAAAATGTAGAGCGAGCACTCTTACACACTGGTTTAAGAGCTGCTAGAAAAGAATTTGCTATACTGTAATTTGAGAATACAAGATGTATGGGAATATACTGAAGTCATCCACAGTGTGTACATCTGCCCTGTTCACCTGTTTGGCATCAGTCTCCTCATGTAAATCAAACCTGCTTTGACTCACTGTACAGTTTTCTCCTTTGGAACTAGGTGACACTCCTTTCCTGTGCTTTTGTGTTTCTGTTTATTACCTCATTTCTAAAATCCTCACACTTTTAGACATAAGTCAATTTAATATCTGTTCAGATAAATGTAAAAAAAAATCTACTGGTTTAGGAGCTTTACCCTTTGTGAAGCTTCTGTTTCTGGGTACTCTCCTTTTTCCCAACATTTAAGCTGCATTTGCACAATATGGATTTTTTTCCCCTGAGATTACTGTAAATGGATTTTGAATATAATGTAAATTTACAATAAAGGCCTTGCAGCATTTTCTATAAGCGATCAGATTCTGGATTAGTCTAATTCACTCTGTGAATTTATTCCACAGCGAAATCTTCGTTACTGAAAATACCTTAAAGATTATTACTGTTTCTTCATTGATTTTACGGATGATGGAATCCTTGAAATTTTGTGGCTAGTCTGAAATGGACTTTTTCCTTTCCCTTGGTTAACAGCAGCTACAAATTGTATAATTCATGTCTCTGCAGTGAATAAATATGATTGTGTTGAACAATAAATTGCAGTTAGGAATCAATATGTTATATCCAAGAGTGTTTATGGAGAATGCTTCTATCCCCTCTGAAATGATGTAATATGGCTGCATTTTCTCTCTCTCTCTCTCTTTTCTTTCTTCTTCTTTTCCCTCTCCTGTTTTCAGATTTACTGTCATTTGCTTGCAGTTCATTATGTGCAAAGGTTCTGCTGGAATTTGCTAAGGAAAATTATCAGGACATTGCTTTCTCTATTGCTATCGTACTGAACAGCTCTCAGCGAAATCCCAGGGCATACAAATTGAATAAGTTTATAGATGTTAGTAATCTCTACCTAGAGACTACCAATCTCCCTCCTATTAAACCACAATACCCACACAATTAATTGATCAGTTAAGGAGGAGAAATCAGTCTTGCAGCTCACTCAATCTAACTTTTCTGATAAGTACTTTACACAGACTTGAAATAGAAGGAAATAATTTTTGAGTTAAAAATCTTCCCATGACAGTGCATTATTCTATCAGCTGTTAGAAGGATCTTAGTAACTTTTTTTTTTTTTTTAAAGAAAAGAACAACACATTAAAAGCACAGTTGAAATCAGAGTTAGACAGTAAATATAGATTGCACAGAGCTATGGAATGAAAATAAATTAAAAAGTGTTTTGTCATATCACTTGATCTTAGCAAACATGAACATCTTTTCTATTTGTAATATTCCTTTTGAATACTGTTTCATATTAATTGGTAATATAGAAATATCGTATAGCTGAGCAGTAGGAGAGGACAACACAAAGTATGTCAAAATAGATGCAGTCTTGAAACCCTTGTAAATCACTGTGAATTCTGCTGTTTGTTTCAGTAAAACCAGGACCACTAGTGCTAATTTTAAATGTGATCCAGAAAAATATATTCTTCCTGACTCCAGTAGAGCTGAATCACTTGCCTTTCTAAAGGGAAAATAATCCAGTTTTGACAGAGCCAAAATTTTTTTCAGAAAAGATTTTGACAAATAATGATAGTAAGTTGGGAAAGAGATGGCGAATGCAGTGCTCTGTGGCTAATTGTATGCCTGGAGTACAAAATCACTTTTTTTGGAATAAAATGTTACGATAGTTGCCAAGTATAAAATCTATCTGCACAGAGCATCCCCCAGAAACTTCTATTTTAAGTAATCTAAAACTTCTGAAATAACTGTCAGGTTAAAAGAATTATTAGCCCTAAGACAAGAAAAAGCATTCTTTGTCTTTACTACTCAAAAGAACTATTTTGTCTTCTTTAAAGCTTTGTTTGTATTATGTAGCTACATGGATACCTAGCTCACTCTCTCTCTGCTATATTGAATTATTAATTTCCTTTTGGTTAATGTATTTTTTCATCACAGAATTCTCACTGGAAATGATTTTCAGTTGCATCTTGAGTTCAAACAATTCAAGTGAAATAAAAGCAAGGTTAAATATTCTACTTTTTAAATTCTAAGGTAAATATCTGTAACGCTAATATACTAATGGAGCTGGCTGCTTCTTGTCACAGCAGTTTGTGCTTCAGGTCAGTAATTAATTACCATATCTTCATTGACCTGCAGGACAAAACATGTCTCAAAAAATCACTAAGGTACAACTAGCATTGTGGCTAATGTTTGAAAGATTGCTGAGGAATTGGATTACTTGAAATTGCTACCCAAGAACTAATGCACTGCAGCGTGTGCAGTGTTAAAGAGTCAAACAGCCAGGCTTAGCGGAGGAATTCAATGCCAATCACCAAGATGCTGCAGGACCTGGTACCTAAGCCAACTCCAAAACTAAGCATGCCTCCTCAGCTTACGCAGCTGGGGGAAGACAAATGCTTCCAAAGGGCACTTCAAAGCCCCTGCTTGCTGAGCCGAGAGCTGCCTACAACTGGTCAATAGGAAACATGAAACTAAACCCAGGTCTCCGGACAGATTAATTACTTGGATAGATTTATATCCTGAGTCTGTCCAGAGGTAAAAGTCAAAGATACAGGGATGGGTTTCTGCTGAACTAATACTAGAAAAAAATAATCCTGTCTCAACAAAATCCTGCAGCAGACAGGCATTTTGTTCCTCTGTATCTCTTCAAATAGCATCAACACACAGTTCACATAGCCAGAGACAAAAGTGATGAAGTATGAAACTGTTGCTTATTCAGAATGTTTGTTGCATGTATGCCTAGTCCTGCTTTTCCCTGAAAAGAAGAGCTGTGTAGAAGTTGCCTTGTACATTAAAAAAAAAAAAAAAAAAAAAAAAAAAAGGGGGGGGGAACCTTTTTTGAAAA
>VXAA01003467.1:3030784-3047817 GCA_013399115.1 Anseranas semipalmata
TTTTTTTTTTTTTTTAAATCCAAACTTCAGTTTTTCACCCCTTTCTGCTAAGCTTGCAAGACTTTTAAACAATACCATTTTCAATAATTCACTAAATAATATCTAATGTCTTAAAACTTTTATAGCACTTCAGGTTGCAAGCTGGAAGAGTTTTTACAGCCTCTGAGGCTGCCACAAATCAGAGAATTCATTATACAGCAAAATACAATCTCAAATTGAGACTGTTTTTGAAAACAAGCCTATTTTTTTTCTGCAATGATAGTCGCAAAATAAGTGGAGCTTTTAAGCCAAATGGACTCCTTCACCTATGAAATAAGAAATGTTAAATCATCTTCCAGGCAGACATAGAAGTGCAGAAAGACTTCCCACTGCCCTCCTTCACCAAAGTGACCTAGGCAAAGATTCATTTTTAATCAGTTATGGAGAGGCTGGAAAGGCTCACGTTACTGCAGATCAGCTGGTTCTGACATAGCTACAGCTTGTTCTTGGATGACTCTTGCTACTCCTCTAGTAAACTGTTCAGTAGAGAAAGGTGGTTTTTTTTTCTTCCAATATTTAGTTCAGGGTAGGGGGGAGATACACTTACGCCCTTAAATATCAAAAGCAGAGTTTAATCACAAAAAAGCTAAAGAAATATAAATGGAAATGAAAAATAACCCTGGACTTAATGCTGTTTGTCACTCCTCCTTATCTTGTGCAGTATCAGGAAGAGTGAGATTGCATTTCTGTGCTCCAAGCAAGCTGCTTCTAGTAAATAATGGCAGCCAGAGTAAGGCAACAGAGATGCCAGTTACTTTGGACAGAGGCAGAATGACAAGTCTTGTGGCAAGGCAAACTGATAACATTTCATTATTGTACAGCTCTTTATAATAGAAACTGAAATAAGCTTTGGTTGTCTATAAAGAAAGCCCAGAAAATATGTTAGTTTTATGCAGAATACTCCCTGGATCTCTTTGTTGTTGCTCCTTTCCTTGGAGATTTGTAATTCCTACCCCAAAAATCCAAGTTTTCTCCTGGTTGGGAAAAATTCAGACCTGCCATGGGAAACTGCCAGGTTGTGTCCACTTCCTGATCACAGTTAGGAGCTGAAAGCTCACAGAGGTTATACCTGGCAAGGACTGCTGAAGACTTCTCAGCTGAAGGTGTCACCAAAGTGAGTGTTAAGTGGGTGAATAAGACAGTCTCAGACAGCTTGCATCTACTTAAAGGCTGGATCCATTTAGCATTTAAGAATCAGAAGGCTTATGCTCTGATGGAGGAGCAGTTGTGAGCTGTCAGCTTTGGATCTAAGAAAATGCTTTTATTGCAGGAGAGATTTCCCCAACTCTCACAGCATCCCTGTGCTCTCCACTGCACCTCTCCCATTTTGTTAATGCCCTTGTTCTTCCATCTTTTCCCTCAAAACTGAAACAACCATCTATTACTTATGCGATGAAGGGTCAATATTTTCCCCTCGATTTTGCAGCTGCTATATAGCAGATCTTTTTGTCTGCTAATACATCTTCTCCTTTACAATGTACCTAACAAAAACTGATTGCTTTTGGCAAATCATGTTGTTAGCACAATTTCACTACATTACTTCTTTGCTGAGTGTCTCTACATTATAGGAGATCTACTGCCATTAAGAAAGAGGGATAAGAAAACAGAGTCATTTGGTTTAAAATAGGGTAGGAGATGAAAACACTTCACGTTGCTCTTACAGACTCAATCTAGTTCCCTGGGAACCTTTCCTTTTACTTCTGCTGAAGATAGATTGGGCTTTCTTACTCTTTTACTAAGTCCTCAACAATCAGAAGTCTAAATAATGGAACTGTTAAGCAACACACAATGAACTACATAATTTACTTACTGGAGGGCTTCCTAAGCAGAGCTTTTTCTTTCCGAAGTTTAAGGGCTGTCAATGTACTTCAAAATCTGTTGCTTTTCAGGCTCTCCCTTGCCAGGAATACATCTGGTTCATCTAAGTGACTGTAAATGTTGAGCTTTAATTGCTTGCTGGAAAGTCTGCAACTACAACCCAGATTCCTTATTTAAAGAACTTCCTGAATATCTTTATTAAGAAAAAAAAAATATTTCACTTGATCTCATGGCCTCACTTTACATACTTCATCAAAAGAACAACAAAAAAGTAGTTATCTTTGTTGTCTTCTGTTCTTTATTCTTCTACACTTCAACTCTTATGAAAATTAGGCGTGTGGGCATAATTTTAAATGTACTAATGTATGTCCTCAAAATTATTTTGTCATTATGATGCATCTATTTGGTATTAAACCCAGAATGGGGAGAATGAGTTGAAATATAAAACTGTTCCACAGTGTAAGAAGTTCAAAATATTTTCTAATAGAGGTGTTTACAAACAAATTATTTGTGCCAGGGAGACTGGAAAATCTCCATTGCAGAACTCTGAAGGAACTACTCCAGAACATAGACCACACTACCCAAATATAAAAAAGTGGAAGAAAAAGTTATTCAGGCAATTAAGGGGCTCTAAGTTCAATTTCAGCTGAAGACAAGGATTTAGAACAAAATTTGAAGGAAAGAAATATTCTAAGACAGGCCTTTTTAGTACTTTCACTAACAAATGGCACTTGTAAGGCATGTGCTAATGAGAGGAGTGACACAAACCATGGCCTCAACAGCACACAGAAGTGCATGACCCATACGGGGTAGTATAGAGGTGATGAGATTTAATGGTAAAAATGCAAGGGCAGGCTCTCAAGGACCGACTGCTATTCTGCCATGAGATGGCACCTCATCAACTGAAAGTCACAAAAGGAGGAAGATCTGCATGGCTTAGATGCTCTTAGGAAGGACTGCGAATGGCTGCAATTCAGCTGTTGGGATGTCATGGACATGTCTGTTTGCTCTACTTCCACTGTAAAAGTGGATAGGTTGTACTACGTCCTCCCCTATGAAGACGGAACGTCAGAAAGCACACGTGATTGTCTTTCCATATCTTAGTTTTCATTTAAGCAACTGCCTCTTGCTTCTCTGAGCAGAAAATAAGTAAAGGTCTTAGGTAACAACTTGTCCTAATGTCTTCTGTATTTAGGCAAGTGCCACTTCCAGAGCTGCTCTGCAGCCACGTTCAGGTCTGCCTGCTGCAGCCTTCCCTTCTCAAGAATACACACATCTCAGTACCCAGAAAGTTACGGAAGAATTGCTTGAATTTGCCCTCATCTTGACCAGATATCTTTGGAGATTTAATTCATGCATTTTAGCACAAGATGGATTACAGTAATATGCTTTTGGCTGATCTCTCAGAGGTAAGTGTTGGTAAACTACGAACAAAATGTTGCTGTCAAACACTTGACACATACAAAGTACCAAGAGCCTGATTTTGTCAGTTTTATGTTGGCTGTCTGTTAAAGAATGAAAAGAGTACAAAATCAGCCTGGAACAACCAATGTCACAGAGAACATATCTACGAATTAGGAGGTGCAAGGATTTAAGTAGGTCATATCTCCTTTTCCTGCTTACCCATTTTTTCTTCTACAGTTATATCCTGTAACTAACTCTGCAGACCATGCCATGCATACAGTTATGGGGAAATTTTGCTCTTATCCACATCAGTGACAAAATTTGGCCAATGATGATTTGTCATTTGGAGACATTGAGTTTGATTCTTGTCTCAGTTACACAGGCAATTCCCTTGTAGTAGTACAAAAGTGCATAGGTACTTCGTGGGCATGAAAATTATCTTTCCTGTAATTCTCTCATTTTAATTTACAACTGCTAAACTTTCAGTGAAGTGCAATTGTTTCCTACCACTTTTTCCTTAAGCAGGCTTTCTATCTGACAATGCTAGGCGTTAAAAGACTTCTCATATAAAAAACATTCATTGAGGGTTTACAGAATGCAGAACTTGTTATTTACCAAACTAGTTGTTTCTCAGCCTTTGGAAGGGAGGGGTAATGCAATGGTGCTGTATGATTCTATAAATTCAGATTAGCATAAAATAGATTATTTAATGCAGACTGTGCCCCACCCCCCCAAAAAAGATTGGTGGAATATGTATGAAGTATTCCAAGTAATTGCTTGATTGTTATGCTAATATGAAAGAAGGGTTACATTTCTCTCTCTTTCTTCCACTTTTTGTGTGCATATGTGTGAATTTCAAGACCTTTTCTGAAAGCATTTCCAGTTCCTAGTCATCTTTAATTTACCCATATTCAGAAACATAAGAAAGAAGGAAAGGGAGAAAAAGAAAGGTATGTTTAAGCTTCAAAAAACTCACCAAAAAAAGATGAATGTCCAATTTAGCTCAAAAATGCAATACCATTTGATGTCAGATAAAAGGCTGGATTTTCATTTACTTTGTTAATCATAAATACAATGAAGAGAGGAGAATATCTTTTTTAATTATTTCATTTCATCACAAGTATGATTGCATTGATGCAGATCATAAAAATGCATTCATTGAGGTGAACTAAAACCCTTTTACTTACATACTCCAATAAAATCACCAGAGCAAATTGTTTTATTGAGTTCTCTTTGCCAGCTGCCCATACTCTCTTGGAAGCAGTGATCTGTGTGTCAGACACTCATCTCCAAGTGCGGTTAGAAGTATTAAGGACAGCTGGAAAAGGAATCCACTAAATAAAATAAATCAATAATAAACATACATGAATACTGATACGTAATCACAGATGACCTGAAGTTATGTTGTTCAGCTAGACATCAGCAATAAGCAATGCATGCTAATTAACATCCTTGTCACCCTTATGCAAGACGTTGCTGTCAGCAACATGGATTAGGTGCAAATAGTGCAAGTCTACCATAGGAATCTCTAAAATTTGGGGAATTCTATCCTGAGAAAAACCTGCAAGAAACCACAATTCACCTTCTACAAGAAATGAGTCTCAGAAGTTGGGGAAACTTTAAGAGACAGCAAAACAAAACAAAACAAACAAACAAAAAATCACCAACCAACCAAACAACAGCAACAACAAAACAATAATAATAATAAACAGGTCATTAGCTTGGAAAACATAGCAAACCAATTGCATTAGTCAAGTGCAGCTCAGACAGGTATTGTGAGCCCTGTGCGTCTTTGTCCCTTCCCCAAGCGCTGCACTCCACTTGCACAGTGCTGGCAGCGGGGGATGCAGCCCTGAGGCAGCTTTGGACAGGTCTGGCTCAAATCTTTTGTGAATGTTATCTCATCCAATCCTGGGAGCCCACTTTCCTAAGCAGCTAAAAAGCTGCTCAGTGGCTCCACAGAAGCAGCCTTACAGAAATTCCCTCTTCTCCACTGCAGTCCTCTGCAACAGCAGTAGAAGGGTCCTCAGTGTCACACCCCCCTGAAGAAGACCATGTTTTCTATGCCACACTATTGCTTCTGTTTCTCCTCATGGTGCAGAAACACTATTTGAAATGATAGAGAAACATGTTAAAACCTCTGTGTCCTCACTGGATGAGACACCCTCCTTACCAGAGACTGTCTAAACTGCTTTCTCAGCTCACATCAATTTAACCAGTTTCACATCATTTTTGCAGTTATGCTGGCTTACAAGGCATTGCTGGAGGAACGTGGAACAGAAAGTTGAAGAGAAAGAAGCCGTTTCAGTCCAAACTCCCATTGCCTGAGGCGTCATGAAGGGCACCTCCACTTTGCAGCTCACTCTGGGCAGTGGCAGCGGTTCACCTGCTAATGCAGATGAAGAGCTTTTGAGATCCTTCCTCCCTGCTCAGCAGTGCGGAGGGGCAAAGCCCTCCTGACCCCCTGCAGCTCTGGTCCTCAGGGCTTATAGGAATTGCTCAAATGGAAGGCAACAATGAAGGAACACAGAAGGATCAATGTATGGAGAACATACAACTCTGAGAAATCAATCTGCAAAAGTCTAAGGGAATCTGCTTATTCCACTGTATGTTTGTTTTCTGATGTTCATATAGAGAATAGCCAAAAAGCATGTTTAGAAAAAAATCCCCGTCAAAATGCTGATTAATATTCTGTTTATATCTAAAGAAAAGTATGGATCATTGAATGAATAACAGGATTTCAAGTGAGAAACAACAACCAATAGTTTTTCCTCCTGTAACTTTGTCACCATAGCCACATGGGGTTTCTAATTTTAATGCTGAGATTGATCCTACTAAATCCTTGCTTACATAAGTAGAGTTGTTAGTTATACTGCTAGTAACACTGTGTAATCAAATCAGTTTTTTGATGCCAGATATCTGATAGCCATCAAAAGCAAGTGTTGGTGAGCCTAGGAGCTGCTGTCTATCTTTCTTATGCCATTTCTGTGACTTCTCTCTCCATATGAAAAAAAATGTTGCTTTAATAAGAAACATCAGCTTGTTAGCAACCTCTGCATTTACTTCAGAAACTGGAACGACTGGGAAGTCCAAACCCAGAACACATTACATGAACATTACTTCCACCCCCTAAACACTCATATTTTACTTAAATCACAAACTAGATAAGCCCACATTAGGTTTCCTCTTACTAACATACAGCTTAGTAAAGATTTGCAAAATCAGTACAAAAATAGTTCCTGAACCTACTAGCTGTTTTTATTAACATGGGCTAGGCAGGCAGGGATGAAAGGCTTCCTGGGCTTCCCACGCTGCTTGCCGGTGCTCTGGAGGGGACACACTGGCACAACAAATCCTGCTCGCACAGCGACAGCGGCTCACCAACAACAACCCAGGCAGCAAGGATGATGCATTTCATGGATCACTCAATGGGCTGACACTCTTCTTAAAGCAGATTATCTCAGCATTGCCAAAGAAACACAGGTGGACTTTTTCCTCTTTTCTCCTTTTTTTTTTTTTTTTTAAAAGCTCAGATCCAGAAACACTGAGCAGAGGTTTTGTTCCAGTGTGTTGCACCGGAGTACAAAGTCACAGCTCCCTCATGCAACATCAGGACCGTGCAGCAGGGATTGTTTTAACAGGCTGATTCAGCTGCCTGAACACTGGATTCACGTTGCTGCTGTATTACAAGCTTGACTAATACTGGAGAGACATGTCCTGAAATTATCACCGAGCAAATACAAATGGAAAAGTGTGTGTGCTGTTCTCTGAAGACTCAAAATAAGGCACATTTTGAATGCCTAATTTAGCGGAAAGTATCACAAATAAGAGAGGCAGGAGAAATAAATGAAACATAGCATAACTTTCTGCTGCTGGAATATAGAAAGAAATATGCCAGGCATGTACATTACAAAAGGACCAGGCAAAGATGAGTGGGAAAGAAAGCAATTTGAGGGGTAGATGATAACAAATAAAATAAAAAAAAATCCAAACCCACAAGCTGTGACTATTTGCTGATAATCAGCAAAAGGGAATCCGGACCTGTTGCTGGAAACTCTTCCAAGGCATTGCACCATGCATACAGTGGAGCTGAACTGGGCTTTTCCGGAATAAGACAGGTTTTGGGTGGGCTCAGCAGCCTTCTGGGGATGCCCCTCTTTCTAGTCTGTCATACACGGTGCCTTTACTAGGGACAAAGTTTTTAACTGTTGGACCTCAGGTGATTGCATGAAGCCTTGGGGGAAAGAGGCACAACAGAGCTCTGAGCACAGGTGCCACACATGCAAGAGCTATGATTGCAAGAGATTTACCTGAGTGCTCATTAAGGCAATAACTATTTGTAAAAGAAAATGGAAGTGGAAGAGATGAAGGTATTTCTCCAGGTGCTGCAGAGCTTCTTCCTTAAGTTTTCTGAGCAGCTTCACATGTTTAGAGGGAACAGGGAGCAAGTTTTAGAACAAAAGCCAAGCATGATAAATAAAGTTGAAGCTGAAGAGCATCTGGTAGGGACTGGCTGCAACAGCAGATAATTGGAAGTGCCCAGGAGGGTACACTCAGGGCTGGAACATGTAAACCAAGTAGTTTTGACTTTAAGGAGAAATACAAAATGTACGGAGGAATTTTTTATTTGAACACTGTCACAGAAATGGATGTGGAAAAGATGCAAGCATTTATGAAACAGTGGAAACTCCTCACTGTTCAGCATAAGCTGGTAAAGTTATTACCTGTGCCAGCTGAAGGGTCCGTTTGTGTCCCAAAGCAGGGCCCATTGCTGACAGCAGCAAAATTTCCATTGACTGTGGTTATACAAGCTTGGCCTTTATTGTAATCAATTTTCAGGTAAACTATAAATAGACATATAACATCTCAGCAGATACAGCCTCAGAGAGTACAATACATTAAAAGAAAAACATGCATGACTGTCAGTCTGGACTGTGGATAACAGTGCTGGCCAAATAATTTCTTTTGTTAATATTTAGCTCTTTCCCTCCCCAGTTATTTAAAAACGTCCTTGGTGGATTTCATAATTAATTTGTTCATTAAAAGTTATTTTCAAGACAGTTTATGCTCCTGTAGTTCAGCCTGCTGCTGCTCTGGGCTCTCATCAGCAGCTCTGTGCAATAGGTATCCTGCACCACAGAGCATCGCTCCGCAAGGAGCCGTCGCCGGGGCTCCCCAGGAGCCCTTGGGCAGGCACAGCCCTTGCTGGGGAATGCTTCCAAGAGCTGCTTCTGCTTCCCCAGAATCCTCGGTAGGAAAACCACACATGTATAAATACTTACAGGAAACAAATAGAAGGGATGACACCTCATGAATGCAAAGTAAATTCTCTGTTTTCATCAAATAGTATCCACAAATATTTTCTTTCCCTCTCTCCCATAGAGATTACTTTAACTAAGAAAAACCTTTCCCATTGGTTATCAGAGAAGAGATACTACAAAAATTTATATGAAAATTATCAGGAGATTTGAACAAGACATGTAGCTAAGTCTAAAATACCTTCATAAGATGCTAGTTCCATCTTCATCCATTAATAATAAAAAAAAATAGTGACAGAAATAGTGTCTGTGAACATTTAGAACACCCCCTACCAGTCCAAGATTGTCTTGTCAAGTGTGCCTTTCTTTTTGATTTTCCCAGATTATTAGAAGTTTTCACCAAGAGAATAGACCTCCCACTAACCTCCTTCATCTTTATTCATGTCAATTAAGAAATTTACTTGTTACTTATTGTATTAAACTATTTTATTTTTTATTTTATTTATTTTTTAAACAGGGCACAAACTTGGTGCCTATGTAGTGTCCACATGTCTGGGGCTACTCTGGCAGCTGTGTACTGAGCACTTTCACTGCCATTTGGCAACAGAAATGCATTTCTGCAACTGAGAATTACTCTGCTCCATACTGGAAATTTGACCATTTCTGGTTATGAAAGCCAGTGTGCAAAACCGGAGGGCAAACTGAGGGTGACTGAAAATGCAGTCTTTAATATGTAGTTCCCATAGTCCGTATTAATACTCTTTATTCCTTCCTCTGCGAGCTTAGCTTTATGAGCTGGTATGTATTCACTGTGAAGGATCAGAACTATTATTTTTCCCCTTGCTGAATAGGAGTCAAAGGCTAACTTTTCACAAGCTCCCGCATAAGCTGAAAGCACCGTGTCCTGCTCAGTTGGTTAGCGGTGCAGGCAGTGACAGTCCTGCCCTTCCTGTAGTTTCTCTGCAAGCTGGCATGGCCAGAAAGTGTCTATCGACAGGTTCCTGTCCCCTTCTTCAGACAAACGAGCTGGCCAACCTTGCTGACGCAATACAGAGGGGGTAACACTGCGGTGAGGAAAGAAGTGCACTTGGTGGTGGGAGCCAAGCAGGGCTGGATGTGCTGCCCAGCGCACGGGCCTCTCCACAGCAGAGACCACGACCTTGGGATGCACCAAGGAGCCCCCCCACGCCTGTGAGAGCCCCTCTAGCCTGCGAGGAGCTTTTGGCAGGAAGCAGGAGGTTGGCAGCTGGCCTCTGTGATGGTTTCCACGTGCTGGCTGTGGAGGCCCATCAAGTCAAAACTTTTAGTTTACTTTTTTTCTCCATCTGTGTTAATTTTCAGTCACAAGTTCAGCTAAGTGAACCATTAAAAGTGAAACTAACTGAGCTGAGCGACAAATTAAGACGTGCCTCAGGCAGCCAACACGTTTCTTTTTTAACTTCCATCTGTCGAGTGCTGGCTTCTGAGGTATGTGACAAAAAAATGCCTTTGCTTATGAACAACTTTGACTCCTGCTGATAGGTGGCTGTGCTGAGGAAGAGGAGGGAGAGACAGTGCAAGGCTGTGGATCTTGAGTCTATCACTCAGTTTTTGAACCTTCTGGATGATTTGGAAACAACTTGGAAGAAAAATAAATAAATAAATAAATAATAATAATAATAATAATAATCAAACTTCAGACAACATACCTGGAAAACTGACTTGGATGAGGACATTCATTTTCCTTTTAAAGAAAGCTAACATGGGGCTAAGCCAGAATACTTGAGCTTAACTTCTGTCTTTAGGCAGGCAAGAAAAATTGAGATGTTCCAAAATGCAATGTAAAGCATCCAATACAGATGTTAAATGTTAAGCAGTGTGAATACACTCCTAACGTCTAATATAAGAGAAAGGACATTCGTGGCACTATTATTTACAGAGTTGTAGCCCTAGTTAGAAAAAAAGGAATATAGAAATTTAGCCTCTTCCCTGAAGAGTTTAGAAATAACAGTGCTTTTCAGCAGTATGGGAATCAATGCATTCCTCCATTTGTTCATGACAAACCTAGATGCATTAAAAAAAAAAATTACTGCCTGACAGTCTAAAAAACATTGAAAGTGTTTCACTGGCAGTGCAAGAGAAATACCATTTCTGTTTTACAGAGAGTCATGTAGGGCTCAATTTTTTGGCTTTCCTGCAGCTCATGAAACTAAAAGCCTCTGACAGCAACAAATGAAGGGCTCTGTAAGGGCTTGGTGGGAGCTGAAGAGGGACAGCTGATTAATTCTCTGTTAAAAAAAAGTTCATTGAAATCATTGGCAATAATTCCACCTGAAGTTTACCAGTGAAGGCACTTATTAATAGCTATATGAACAGTGATATGACAACTGGTGAATCAGAAGTATTCCTCCCCAGGAGCGCTATTCACGGGGACTCGTGACCAGGCAGCACTGAACTGGGGATGCTCTGCAGTTTGTAGGAAATGTTCAGTCCACCATGGGATTAGTCATTGGAGGAGAAAGACTGCAGCATGGAAGCACCACAAGTGCAAACTGACCACGATGCAGTGTTTGTGCTGAATTTTTGTTTAAATTGGACTCCCTTTTAATTTCCCAAGTATTAGAAAAAACTCAGTGCAAATGAGGTGCAGCTCTCTGGTGCAGAGTACAGATTTCAGCAGAGCCCCCTGCAAGGCTAGCTGAGTGACTGATGAACAGGCCTCTTAGAAAGACAGAGAAAGGATTACAAAGCAGGCTGGTTCACTCCCTTTCCAACAAAATAAAAGCTAGTTTGGGTACAGGGAGTTTATAATAAATATTTGTGTCGAGAAGTGAACACCTGCCAATGTATCTGGTCTACCATGACCTTTCCTAGCTGGTGCTTTTTAACTAAATCTTTTAATCTCAACTCTTTTTAAAGGGTTTGGTTTTAAAAGTGTCTGGTGTTCATGCGTGTGAGCACTTATATAAGAGCTGGAAAGCCATTCACAGACTGGTAAAAAATGGATACAACAAAGCGGACAAAGGAAAAATACTTTTAGGAAATGCATAATCAACTCTTACAGAATATCAAAGAAGCAACATTTAAAAATGCCTTCACAAAGGGATTAGATCTTTTTAAAGATGATAACCTGTTGGCAGCTCTTAACTATCATGGTCTGGATACTATGGCTCAAAGATCCTAAAATGGACAGTTCTGAGACTTGGAAAGTACACTAGAGAAGGACCAACAGATACGGGTCCTGCTTCTTATGCCAGGCTATAAACATTTGAGGTTAAAATTACAGAAGTAGAAAGTTGGTTTGGTACCCAAAAGATTACTTTCATAAAGACTTTATATATACACACACATTTTTAATGAAACACCATTTCAAATGCTTCTTCTGCCTCTCTCAAACATTTCATAGTTTCAGAAAGAGACAAAGATCTTCCTATTTACCCTGTTGTTAATCTTTGTGTATTTCTGTGTTTGACTTTCCTCTCTGAGACTTACCCTTTGAGTTGATTTGGATTCTGCCCTTTCATGTTCCTGAGGTGTGCTGCAGGGCTGCCAGCCAGGAAATCCAGATTTGACCTCTGTGGCAGCTGGATTTTCCAAATTCAGGGACCCTTCCTTTTACATTAGTTTCAGTATGCAGGTTGTGTATTTGGGTGGGGGGGCACACAGCACAGGACACACACAACACGACGACTTTCCTATCTGTTCCTTTAGCTGTAGATTGAAGCTTACATACTTGGCCACAGCCTTGCCTGACCACAGTGACACCGGGCTGTCAGGCAGCTGCTCTCAAGGTGCTCTGGAGAGCTTCTGGGAGAGGGGCAGCATGCACGAGTACCCCCTGCTGCAGCTGGCAACCCATTTTTAGTTCACATTTTGCCGCAGCCCTCATGGTATTCACAAGAGCCAATAGCCACATCCTCCCAGATTCTCACGTTTGATACCATTCACATTTCAAGACAGTATTGAAGGGTTGCTGTAATTTCAACATGAATTACCCGTGAAGCATTAGGAGGTAAGAATGGCTGAGGTTACAACAGTGCTAACCTGGAAGCTCTGCTTGCAACCTGGGAAGACAAACCTGAGCTGTGTTTGACCCCACCAGCTCATTGCTGAAAAAGGCACCATAGCACCCCTCTAACAGAGAGAAGCGGGGACCATCAGCTCCACTGCTGCAGAACCAGAGACAGCTAAGTAAATGATAGTATTACGTAGATACATACCGCAAACTTGTGTATTTGCCTTGTAATGCATCATAAAACTAATGCTCTCTTTGCATTGCAAATGCCAGCTCATTGCTGAACCTTTCATAGAAGTGTGCAGAAGCACCTCTAGGTGTAGCCTAGCAAGAAATGCATGCGTTTCCAGCATCCACAGTGGGAATCCTAATACTACAGCTGTAGCAGAAAACCAAAGCACCAGAAAGGACATAAACACACTTGAGATGTAACTGAACACAATTTATAAAAAATGCACCAGTCTGCAACAATATCCACACAACACCAAATGCTGGAAAACATGCAAAAATTCACTGGGGAATTAGTTGTTTTAGCCAGCTTGTTTCCTAATTTATCAACAACTGTTTCCTTACTAGCTTGTAATAGTTATTCTTTGACTAGGCAAAAAAACACTCCTGTAGATATTTTATAAGAGATCTCATCTGAGGAAAGTACTACATAGAAATATTTTTTTAATTTGTTTTCAGCATAATCCTATATTATATACAATTATTAAAACCCCTTCCATGTGTTGTATTGAGGCTGATTTTGTTGTTTGGATATGGAAAAAAAGTGGTTTAGAGCAACATCAGATCTACAGGTTGTGCTGAAATATTAAAAAGTATAAAATATTTATATACAGGCAGACACAGAAGAGATATGAGTTCCTCAGAACATTACATATATTATATACAATGCTTGATTTAAGTAGAAGTTTAATTTGTTAGAAAACATTCACCTCAACTTAATTTCATTTTTTTTTTCTTTTTAAATCAATGTTAGCCTCATGCTTAGAAGAGCAATATTGGAATTTTAGCTCAACACTTTGAAAGTAAGAGGAAAAAAAAAAAAGACTTATAAGCATTATCTCTGCCTCTCTATAACAAAAACAATTACATTTACTGAAGATAAAGATGTGCCTTGAATGAAAGGGAACACCAGGATTTTTATTGTAGCAATAAAGAGCTTCATCAAATAACTTCTTAGGTATTATTTCAATATTTGAGTTTTGAGCATACTCTGCAGGACAGCTGCAGACTAAGATGACACCCCAGTAAAGTCATAGCTCTTTATGGCTCTTAGTGAAGCTTTTCTCTTAATTATGTTATAGCGGACAAAGCACTGATTTAGCAGCAAAATTGCATAATACATATATAAAAATCTACAAAAGCTTTCATAACTGTGTGGTTTGTTCTATTCAAAGAGTGGTCTCTTTTGCCTTGCTTTCTTTATTCAGGCTTTCTGCTGGGACTTCTTAGAGATCTGGATCAAAGCTACAGTTTAATTTTATTTTGCATTGGGCCGTATATATCACAAATAAACTTGCAGCAGGGAAATAAACATCCCCTTACCTTAAGTGCTCATTTATTGTTCTCGATCTGCCACACTTGATTAAAATATAGAGCTTGCCTCCCAGGCTGAAATTAGCTTTTCATTTTAAATGACTAGCATTCAGGTCTGAAAAATAACAACCCATTTGTTTCAATATTTACCATGTCCATTCAGAAGGGGCTTACATTATGGCCAATTAGTAGTTAATTGTGATCCATAATTCAAACATTTACTTGCTATTTGGAAGTGCAGAAATCGGATTGTACACTCCCCTCCCTACAAGGCTTTGTGCCTCCATTGAGCGATGAGTCATAGCATAGACCTGGGATGGTGCCGCAAGAAGAGCTGTCAGAACTTGACGTGTTAATCTTGGGAAGAGAGGGAAAGAAAGACAGCATATAATTTGGTTAGGAGCATAGATCTATCTGAAAAAAAAAAAAAAAGTGACCCAACACTTGCTCTGGGGCTATGAATGTGTCCACTGCAAAATCCAAGTTTAAAACAACACTGCTCTCTACTTACTGGATCTCAACTCCTCAAGCAATTTCCTCAGTGATGCTTGCTTTTCTATCTCTGAGTATGCGCATGGAAAGGGACAGAAACAATTTCACTGCAAAAATATATCCAAAACTGAGTCCCATACATAGCTCCTACGCTGAAGAAAGTATCAACACCTCCCTAAGGCACAAACACACCTGCAGTGGTTATGGTGAACCAAAAGGCTTGAAAACAGAAGCAAAACAAAACACCTTTTCACTTAGTTGATTTTCACAGGTATTGCTCTTAGCAAGGGTGTTCTGCACTACCCACAAGGTATGAATGTCCAGCAACCCAGGAAAGGACGCACCTCCTATCTTGAGAACAAGCACATACAGATGAACTGGTTGCAACGAGACTTGTCAGGAGGCCTTCTCCACCACAACAGGGCCTGCATTGCCTCCAAAAGGAAGAGGTATTTCCAAAAAAACCTCTCCAAAGAAGGCTTTCCACCTGAGCGCCACATACGACTTCACTGTTTGCCATTGCAGCATTTGGACCGTTCCTAGTGCCACTCATCAGCGGTCACGCACAGAAGTGCAAAGCCTACAGGGCCCACGCACCAAGACTTCAATCTTATGCTGACAGTTTACTGTTTTCCATTTAAAAATACAATTCTTCTGGATTATTGTCATTGCTACAGGCAACGCTTTGTGCTGGAAGGCAAAGAGAATAACAGCTTTATTTTAATGGCTCTTCCAGTGGCCTGTAGTTCTGAAGACAATTTTGACAAAGAAGCTGGTAACAGGATTGAATTCTCAGAGCAATCAGTCTCCCAAATGGAAGAAAATATGAATAACAAGAGATTGAAGTATACCCAAGCTGTTTTCCCAATGCTGTCTTACTCATCTCCTGGCTTCTGTTCTTCTCTCTCCCTCATCTGTCCCCATTTATTATTTTCAGAGTTGTTTTATATGAAAAGAGGACTTCCAGAAACGTGCACTCAGTACCAGGCTCTCAACAATTTCTGCAAGGACTGCTGCTAATCTACAGCATAATCAGTACTAAAACTTTTTTTTTTTTTTTGAGGTTCTCTTAATAAAGGCCTGTTCCAAATGACTCGTGGCAGAGTCATAAAGCAGGATAAGAGCTAAAAATCAATGTCACCTAGCAAAGTAGCCACCAAGAGATCATCATTTTAATTACACGTTTTAAGAGGCAACACTGAGAAGCTGAATTTGTAACAAAGCTTTGTGCCTAAAGGAGGGGATTAGTCAGTGATGATGGCTTTACCCTTAAACAGTGAAGCGATTTATTGAGATGTACTGTGACAACTACCACATTACAGCTGTAGAAGCGTTCATGTGAAATATCCAACCAGAGAGGATTTTCTAATCAGCAGCATCTACTCTTTTTTATTAGCATTGCACCCGTGATGCCTATGAAATGATAGTGTTGCTTGTCTATAATAAAGTATTTTTAAATGCATCTAATCTGTGAGACTTTAATGTTTTGCAATATATTGGTATTTTAGAGGGCTTTCCTGCCCTCCCCTCCCACTTTTGGTAGGGAAATACAGACTGGATGATGTGTGGAAATCTGAATTTGAAGCAAAGCTTTCGTTTTTCTTCTCCTTTTATTAAGAAAAGTTCTAACACCATTAGGTCTTGACAGAGCAGGTAGTGATATCTTAAGGATCTTAAATGATAATCTAATCAACATTAGATTCCCCCCTCCCTCCCATAATGCATGATCTCAGATACTATAAGCAGATTCAAAACAAACAAGAGATTCCCCATCAAAAAACTAACTGCACTGCCAACAAACTAGGAATTCCACAGCAGCTCCCTTCAGACTAGTGCTAGAAGGGCAGGCAAGAGAATAAAGCTTATTTCTTGGGTAATGCTGAGTTTTCCTTTCTTTCTCAAAATACAAAATCCATTTGAGCAAGAGAGAGAAGCCACTTACCAGAATAACCAGGTCCTGCCAGGCTAGGGCACTAGTGGATCAGAGATGTTAGCTTTCCTCTGGGCTCTGCATCACTGCCTTGGGATGATCACCTGAGCACACAGACCAGTGACTATTGCAGGAACAAGGAGAGCAGTTTGCTCTTCTTTGGTTCCTGAGAAATAGCATGGTCAACACAACAAAGCTCATCCAACTAGAAGTACTGCTTAAACTGATACATGTCCCTAAAAAGTTTTGTAAAACAATAATGTCCAACGAACTGAGCAAATTGCTCAGAGATTGCCTGTGGTCTTGTGTCTTGTAGTAGGTTGGCTTTAGTATCTATGCGGATTCAAGCTTTAACTGAAGCTTCCCAAGCAATTGAGCATTTAGAAGGAATTTCTTCCAGCTTTCTCTGATGTCTAGGAAGGTGTTAACTGATCCTGCAGCTGGGATCAATTCATTAATTTCCCTCAGCTGGCCATTGAAGAGCCTCTTTCCCTAGTAGAGCTGCCTATGAATGTGATTATAAAAAGAATTGTAAACATTTTCAAAAAAAAAAAAA
>VXAA01003467.1:3047845-3138610 GCA_013399115.1 Anseranas semipalmata
AAAAAAAAGCCATGAATCTTAGGCTGGCTCCCCAGAAAGACTAATATTTAAAGAGCACTAAATTGCACCCCCCTCATCCCAACCTTTTATGTCATTTCTCCAAAGTTAATTTAGTGCATATTAGCAGGACAGTAGAGGAAAATTCTGTCATCTTCCCTCTGGCTGCTCTGTGGAGCTCTGATCCTAAACTGTTTAACAACCAAGTGGAAATCAATAACTCTTAAAAGAAAAAATAGGAAAAACAAAACAAAACAAGAATACCAGAAATTCTGTGAAACAAATCCATTCATATGAAATCATGACAGTAGCACTCAACAGTTTAAAATTTGCAAAGCATAAAAAGGGTATAATCAGCAAACAAAAGGAAATAAAGCACTACAGGGTGTTGCCATACCTTCTTAAGAGGAATTTGTCAGGCTTTTGATAGCAGGTGCTTTAATGTAGTTGACTTAATTGAGCACTGTGTGTGTAAGACGAGAGATTTTGGAATTTTAACACACATTCTAAAGCACGGTCTTCCAAAATGAAAACTGTCACTCATGAAGATAAGAAACATTTGAACAAACAAAGGGTTAGTATAGCAAGTTAAACACCACCACAAGATACAATTTGTGCCTTCTGAACTCTGATAGTTGCATAATTGGATCATATAACACTCCTTGTCACTGTGAGTCCATTTTCTCTGGTTCTCTTACTTTTTTGTGGTTTCCTTTTCAGTTTAGGAAATTAAGAGGGAAGAGAGGACAATGAAACTGTCGCTAAATGGCCAAATGCTTGGTATAACGCCATTTCCCTTGCAGAACAGAAGTCATCTGTTCTGCCCATGCATGGAAATAATTTAATTTAACAGCATAATAAACATTTAGAAAACCATTAATATTTGATTACTAAGTGGTGTTATTATACTAGTGCCACTTCTTTTTAAAAATATTGGCTCTAAAATGTATAGATTAAACATCTAGAGGATAAAGTGTAAGCACTAGTTGAAACTCCCTTGAATAGCTTGCAGACAGGGATTGCTTATTGGCCCTTAAATGAGGCCATATCCTGGATTTTAACAGCTCACAAAGAAAGCTTTAAAATTAATCAGAGGGCTGCTTGTTAGTAGTTCAGTTTTGGTACATAAAAAGGAATGATTAGGATGTGAAGAAACAAAACAGAATGGCAAATTAAAAACACAAAGTGGGACAGCTCCAGAAAGAAATGCAGAGAGGACATGTGTAGGGAAAGCCAACAGACTGATGGTCAGGACTTTCTTTTTCTTCTTTTCTTATTTTGATATAAGAAAAGGCAGAATAGAGAACTGAGCTCGGGAGCTTGAATTTTAACCACAAGATTGCTACCTATTCTGAAATTTTTCTCACTCTCATGTTTTGTGAAGAAACACCAAAATTTAGATGTCTTTTTCTGTTCCCCATTTTCCTCAGAGGAATCCATTGACAAAGAAAACTGAATAGAATTAAGAGAAAGAAACACATAATTCTCCAAAAATTTTGGTCCAGAAAAACTCATTTCCCATCATGCCATACTCCAAAGCCATCTTATGTGCCAAACATCATTTTATATAAAGTCCTGTAGGGAAACATGATGGACAGTCTCACTCGAATGCAACAGACAGTGCTGCTCAGTTACAGCCCTGCCCTGGAGGCAGTCATCAGAGGCTCCCATCACGGCGTGGCATTTCCATTGCTCTCAGACCTCTGTGGTCACCTCGCCGCTTTTCTGTGCTTCTTGTTTCCGTATTGAAGTGGTCATTTGGAATTTTTTTCCCTGTTCATTGTGATCCAATTAAATACTACAGGTAACTGGCATTTGGGATACAGAGATATCTTTTTTTTTTTTCGTATTTGTAATAGGTCTTTAAGTATGTCATACTGCACAACCAGTATTATGTCTGCTCTCTTCTCACCTAGAAACATCAGGAAAAGTTCCAATTGAGCCAAGAACATTACAACTGAGAAAAAATAAAATGGCATAAGTGAGGTGAGAACTAAACGTGTGTGCCAGCGATTGCAGTGTGGTAGAATTAATATTTCTTCTGTGGGTCATGGGTTAGCATTGTGTCTACACAGCACAGACGCATATTTTCCTGGAGAAAACAAACATTTCTGCTGGCTGTGATCTTGATGCCTCACAGGTTGAGGATTGAGGTGTGGGAAGGTGCAGGAAAGCGATGCTCCATCTTGCTAAAACAGCACATTGCTGCTGTACACCCACAATCACCCTCCCTTGGGCAGCCCCAGTGCATACAGGCAGGCAACGGTCGCTCTGTCTGCAGCAGGGAGACAGATGTTTAAAAGTGTCACAGCCACAAAACTTCTGTTAATGGGGATTCTGAAGTCACTGGTTTTTATTTTCTCACATTCTCACATTCTCTCATTCTCTCTCTCTCTTTTTAAAATTAGCTCCAGACATATTTTCAAATAGACAATCGAGCAAAAAATATTTTCTGTAGCTTTATTGTGAAGCACTTCGCATTCTTTGTTCCTCTCTCTTTAAGGGTAATGTGCCTTTTTATAACAGAGGGTGTCTTATGAGTCTCCTGAAATGGTAAAATCAGATCATTTACATGTGGGAATTGCCAGCTGGAGTGGAGAAAACATACACTTGTGTTCAAGAAAAGTTTCACATGACTTTAAAAGAAACCATCTGCTTTTTCTTTTTTGTTCTTGTTTAAGAACAGCTTGTGTTTGCAGATCACAATTTAACACATGGTAATAACCTACAGGACTTTGTGAAGCATGGATCTTGTTTTCCTGCATGCATAAAAAAATGTAAAAGATTGTGAGGAAGACATTTCCTTCTGATCACTGTCTTTTTGTGCTTGGTTATGTTTTCACAACGTCTGTAATACTGTAGTAAAACCCAACCGATAGATATAAAATGTAATGTAAGGCATCGATATTTATACTATACACTCAAGTAGAGCTGAGCTTTCCCTTTTTCCAGTGCACATGCAGACAGTTTCTGATTATGATAGGCAAACAAATTACTCATCTGCTCACAATATAAACTAAGGTTTCAATAGTGTTAGGACCTTCAATTGTACTAGTGATAAAAATATCCCTATCAGCCACAGAACTACTTCAGGGAATTCCCTCTAGCCCTTTCTAAAGACCATTTCATTAGCTGTCTCTTTCGGTGAGTGATTTTCTTCTCATGCTAGCCATAACTAGAGGTAAGGTACGTATGATATAGTGTGAGTGATGGCTGGACCCTCTGGGGGCAGTTGCGTGTAACCTTCACACATACTGGCCCATTCATTTTTTTGCTCATCTGCTCTGCGGCATTTCTGTTTGAACCAGGACAGGTAGATGATCATAAACAAAATGGCAGATTTCCAGACAGATTGTAATTTGTTTGATTGTAGAGAATTCACTTTTATTTCATGTTTCAGCAGAGCTTTGGGGCCCAGTCATCTTTTCTTAAGCCCCTTGATGATCCCTTAAGTCAGCCCAGATTTCAAAGTGCCTAGCGTAAGGCAGGACTTCTGTGTGCCATTTATCCAGGATTTTCAACATCCTATATGAATGACTGATTTAAGGGTCATACCTTTGGCTGCCTGTTTGGAGTTTTCCTCTTATTGTGTTTTTATATTTATAAATCTTTTTAGACTTTTTAGTCATTGTGACTGCCTGCCAAAAAATGGGCAGAATAAAGTACTGACTGAAAATCAGTGGTCTTGAACAATGGATTTTTCAGTTAAAATGCAAATCTCGCTGAATCTCTGGTTGAAATAATGAACTTTAGCGCTTTGACAAAGGCACGATATTACTGAGTATTTCCCTTCTCTTGTTTCTTCCCTATATCTCCTAGAACATCTGATGATTTGGTCTGGCACATGAATGATCCCATATGTACCATTATGATATTAGACATCTGCTACCCATCAAGATGTCAGCTTAATTTGAAAGGAAAACATCTATAAACACATGTATAAGCACCAGCCAGAATGCTTTGTGACCTTTGGATATTTACTTAAAGAAATTAAATGCACATCTGATAAAATCAGAATTATGATAAGTGTGAAAAAACATGGTGTGAGTTTGTTCCCTTAAGTGGAACTGTGAATTCAGGAACATTTTATTTTTATTCTTTTGCCTCAAAAGGAGACACGACCTTCTACTTTCCCAAATGAAAAATGACCACAGAATCTCAGAGCAACTTGTTTACCACACGTTGCTCTGATGGAAGGGACAAACTCCAGTAGATCTAGTCAGTATAATTTGCCATCCATTACATTTCTAGTAGGCCTGAATGTAGAAAGTTGTGAAATAGATAATAAAACTTCTGCCTCCTCTCTTGGACCTCCTCCACTTCCCCAGAATCCAGCAGGATTCCACAGGTTCACTCTTCTCATGAGAGAAGTATCATGAAAAATATAAATTTACATAGGTCAGGGAAACCGCAGGACAAAATCAGGGAAGGGTGGTGATGAAAATCCTGCTTTAACAGGATTAGGGATCCTGGAGGGTCTTCTAAGTTAAAGTTGGAAAAATCATTATTTCTTATTATTTGTTATATTATATACAATATATAATAGATGTATACAAAATATTTATTATTATTATTATTTAAAAATAATCATTTTGAGAGAAAAAAAGTGTGGCCAGAAATTGCATTGGTGTTTAGAGAAAGTCTTCAACAACTGTCTTGTAATAATGGTAGGCAATAATATTTTACAGTGGCTTTTAATTGCTATTAAAAAGAAGGTAGTAGAAAATAAAACCAGTCAAAACACCAGTGTCAATTAAATGGGAAGAGAAAAACAGGTCAAAATGAAAGGCTTTTTGATCTAAAAGAGCTCAATCTGAGAACGGAGGGAACCAGTTTGTATGATCAAATTTGAATGACAAACTCAGGAATGTAAATGTAGTACAGGGCTAACTGCTTTAATTCAAAGCTGCAAAATCAGCCTGGAATCTATAGCCCAACCAGTGGGGAAACGAAAGGAAGAGTTCCAACCTAATGGGTTGAAAAAAGCATATTGCTAGTATGTAGAAAACTTCTCAAAAGTCAAGCTGAGTTAGAATGTGCCAAAGGATATTAAGGGGTAAAAGACTTTTTAACAATATAAATAAAAGGAGAACAAGAATAAAAATGGCCTGCTATGCAGTGAGAATGGGGTCAAGAGCAAAGGTAGTCTAGATATTCCCCCCAGAATAGTGCTGACACATTTCAGTGTAGGAACAACAGCAGAATGGACGATGGGGATGAATGTATTGCAATTCATTACCACATCCAAGGTGGCAGCAAAACCCTAAGTGTTTCTTGCACTCCAGATGAGAAAACCCATTAATCTCCAGCCGTGATATCTGCAGGGAGCAATACAGGAAGCAGCAAGTCTGGTAGCACACACTGATGAAACTCATCTGGACAGGTACTGGGCTGCTCACTGGAAAGGTGACCTCAGATGAGGATAGATGCAGAATTGGGCTTTGACAGTGATCATGTGGATGGAGAGTGTCTCACAGGAGGAAGATCTTGGTATGTTTAGCCAAGCTACAAGCAGGTTGAGAGGGTACAGAAATGCTCTCTGTAATTTTTTCATGGAGTAAGCATAAGGGAGGGAGAAGTGCTTTTAAGACAGAGGAAAATGAGACTTCATCCAACAAATAAACTAAAAATTGAATGTATACACACCAGCTGGGAATAAATTTCAGTGGGCAGTTAGGAATCTTCAACACTATCAGGAGAGTGATCCCTGCTTGAACACTGGGAACGTCAGATACAAAACCAAACAGAAATCCAGATACAAAACCAAGCAGAAATCCACAAGCTTTATACTTAATTCGATGAGGTTTATGAGTGTATTTCTATCATAGAAAACGCTTGGATTAGGTGATTTAGGAAGTCCTTAATCCCTGTGCTATGAACCCCTTTCGGGAAGTCCTTAATCCCTGTGCTATGAACCCCTTTCGGGAAGAAATCACTAAGGAGTGCCAATGAAATTTGAATGCAATCTCACTGGCTCCCTATAGACTCGCATAAAGCTCTAATAGGGAAATACTAAGGTATAAAAGATTCGCTTAGCATTCCTGTAGCAGTGTCTTTCAAGGCTGAGCTCAGGCTGTATTGTGCTTTTCCTGGCAGAAGCAAGCAGTCTCACGGGGAACCAGCAAGCACCTCTGCTGTTTTGTCTCCCTTCACCAGAAACCAAAACAAGATGTTTTATCAGCTCTTAAGCACTGCTACTTTGCACGGTGGATCATCTCAATGTTATTTATCAGAGATGTTTCTTAAATTGGGCACGCAGGGTGACGAACACCAAGTTCAGTATTCATCAGACCACTGGGGCTTCTAGTGATGAGCCAGCATGGAGCTTTGCTTGTGCTGGGGTGTGAGCTGGGAGCTTCATGCCCTTCTGGCCATGTTACATGCAGGCAGGATTAGGTAAGCAGTGTGGGCAGGAAAGTGTCCTGTCAAGACACTGACATAAGATTTTACACTATCCTGTGCTTAACTTCTAACGTACAACTGATTGCAGAGAGGAGGCATGCCTCACCCTGGTAAATGTCAAGGACAGATCATTTCCCCAGCTTTCCAGTCTGAAGAGACTTCAGAAATTGGACACTGCATGTCAGATTGGGCATACGGATTTGGCATGGCAGGTGAAGCAGTGTATATTCAGAACAGTGTCTGTAGGCCACACTGTTATTATGGAAACACCATCCTACCACTCTGCCATATGAAGTAGCCAGCCAAGTACAGCCCTGTTTGGAGAGATGAATAACCCCCCTTTTCCATGGTTATTTTAATATTTGTGTGATGACATCTCACTCCTTTAATTTATGAGAAAAATGACAAATGTTTCAAAGTCTAGATTTTTCACCCTCTTTTGATCAATAGTAGAAAACTTCTTTCTCTGTCATTCCTTTCCCTTAACATCAATTTAAAAACAAACTGATTATTGGTATAAATATGCTAATGATCAGAACAAACGATTTGAATCTTGTTTAGAAACTTAGTTAACTTTTTAGAAAATGCTTCCGGTTTCCAAAGCCTGTTAAAATCTCACCACAACACAATCATCTCATTTTAAGAGGTTTGCAAGTTTGCTAGTGGATCTGACCAGACCAACCAACAACATAAAAGTGGTGCACAAGTAGGTAGCTACCCACAACAGCCCAATGTGTCTAAGCCTTCGCAACTCAGAGATACCTGAAGATGTTTGCCTTCCTTCCCCACCAAGCTGTGGAAAGAGTAAAGCTCTCAGTTAAAGAAACTTTTCTCAAAAAAAGCTCAGTTTGTAATGGATCAGATGTAAGCTAATTTCACAGGGCTATGAAGACCCTGAAGGTTTGTCACAATAAATAACATATTCTGTGGCCAGCTAACATTCAGCCTTCTGTTCCTCTGAGCAGCAGTGACAACGCTGACCTCCCCATAGTTTCTTTCTTTACAAATCTCATGGTTTGGAGTGGTTTGTTCTTGTTGAGTTTGAGACGTCTGTTAATTTTCTTCCCATATATTATGATGTACTGGAAATAACATGAATTAATTTAACTATGTGACCTTTTACAACTGTCAGAGTGCAGTAATTTCAGCTTTCTTGATTTTCTCTGGACCCACTGAAAAAGCAGTAGAAAAGGATGCTTATTGTAGCTGACACTTTGCATTGTATCATGGATATGTTTGAGACTTCAGAGGTTACCTGATGAACTGCAGTGCCAAGTAAAGGACAATCTACAGTAAAATGACATAATTTGTTTTTGAGGTGTCTCTTAAGCCCTTTCAAAGTGACAAGTTCATGGCTTGAAAAAGTCTTACACATAAACTTCTGTTAGAAACCTACTGGATTATATATAATATAAAAATAAACATAGAAATAAGAATATGAAAGCAGATAAAAGATACTATTTCAACACTATTTCACACTTCTTGCTATTTCGATTATGTTGTTAAAACCTGGCAAACTGGAAATCAAAATAAAACACTGGCTTTCTTCAACAGTAGTAAAGATCCAGACGCTGCAACTATATTAAGCAGCTTCAGAAGAAAAATAAATAGTTTTAAAATTTTGTTCTTGTTATTATAGTTTCTGTGGTCTCTGTAGGCGTAAATAATAGTAAGAATGCTCTCATTTTTGTTTTCACGGATACAGTGAATTTAACCCAATGTGTATGTGCAAGTTAGCCAGCCTCATTTTGTTATCTGTGGTGAAACATATCTGTCTAGAGAGATCTGCTCAAGTTCCTAAAAGCAGAACTTGCAGTGAGTATTTACTGGCAAATGGGTTCAGAGTTGATTTGCTTAACAGAAGGAGCCTCATAAACGTCAAAAAAGTCTCCAAAATGAAGTCAGCAGAAAATAGGAGAAGCTCTTTAGAAACTTGAGGCACACAGTAACACACATAAGTTGATTGGCAATTCAGTGCCCTATTTTCACCTTTAATTCCCACTGTGTATGTTCAACACAGCTAACTGTATTTGCAAGTAAGTCTTGTTGTTTATTTATACTCATTTCTGCTCAGTGTGTGTGCTGTCATGGTTACTTTGCACTAGTTTTTCCATGCAGTTGATACCTGAAAATGTTGGGTGCATAAATATTTTAAAATTGGTAAAAATGTTCAGTCTTGTCTTCTCTTTCATACGGGTGTCTACTTGACTACCTGCAAATTAGCTCTTTTAGTGACCTGAGCTGCACTTAGCTTTCCCTTATGCATACAGAGGTGTATACACTGCATACACTATCTTGCAGCAGAAATACAGTTTCTTCCATTATTTAAGTCACTGTTCACAAGAAATTTTGGATGACATTACTCGTGAAGCTGAGATCCCACCACAAACCAGAACTCTGGAAGTTAGAGTCTCATTTCAAAATATTTGTTGGGAAATACACTGGAGTAACAAGTGTCAATTGATCTATTACCATCTGTTGTGCTGCTTGACTATCCTGGACCTGAAGAGCTACAGAAAAGATTTGTTCCCACTACATGTTCACAAGCTATTGGAAGATTTCTCCTTTGCCTTGTATTTCTCCTTGTATTACCAAACAACCAGAGCAGCTGGTCTGAAAACAGACACATTCATGCACACAGGCACACTCACACAATGTATGTCCCTTTTCCATGCACTGAGGAGTTCCCATTCTCAGCACAGGAGCTGGGGAGATGACACCGCTGACTGGCACACAGCAGTGCTACGAGGCTCTCTGGGGCTACCTGGCACTTGTAGCCAACCCAAAGATTTTCATGACCTCCATAAGAATACACAGAGCATCATTCACAAGCCACTCAAAAGCTAAATGACCCCAGTCTTAAAAACACACAGCTCAATCAAACTAACAGTGATGTTTTAAAACAAGAAATAGTTTTTTCACTACTTAGCAGTTTTGCAGTGCTCTGCCATGTCTGGCTGTTACCTCAGAAAATCCTGTAAGAAAACACTGACACAAACAAACCACTGTTTTCAGCTGCTGTTGCAACTTCAGATCAATTTTCTCTGGAGATGTTGTGATTCTGTCTTCCCATAGTAGTGACAGACAGTGCCTTATATTTTTTAATTGAATTTAATCTTTTACTTACCTACAGAAATAAAGAGAATTCTTAAGTGCATCATCATGCAAAACAAAGAGAAAATGGCATAAGAGGAAAAAAGAAAGATTCAAGGAAAAAATCTAAAGGGCTTTTTTTCTTGTGTGTGACATGAGGGATGCTGTAGCTTTTTATGCCCTTTGCTTGGCATTCTTTTGCATAATTTTCCCTTTCATTCTATGCTGATAAAGAAAAAGAAGAAAATACAAATTTAAACCCTTAACGTTGAATTTTCAGCTTTGGAGCAGTAAGATGTGATTTGGCAAACATGTCTGATTCTCTCTCTTTTTTTTTCTTTCCTTTTTATAATTTTTTTTTCTTTCTTTTTTTTTTTTTATTTTTTATTTTTATGGTGATGGCTTCTCATTTTGCAAGTATCAGCTTTCTCAGGTTGCAGATTGCTTACTTGCAACCTCATTATTACTACCCTTAATAAGATTACTTATAATTAAGAGGAGTCCATCAGGTAGATAATATAACACATTAAAAAATGTCCTTGCTTCTGTACCTTCCTTCTTATAGACAGCAGACCTGATTTACATCAAAAACCCAGGAGACACAACCCTGATATGACTGGGGATGTGCAGCTGTGAAACTGTGTGTGAGCAGCTTGACACCGGCTGTTGCAAATAGCAGGGACAGGCTAGGGGAGTGGGATTGTTTAGCTCCATACCTTGCCAGGAGAAGACATCAAACGGTGCTTCAGATTGCTGAGTGCATCCTTAGAACACCGGCAGGAGCAGAGCCACATGGACAGGAGCGCTGGGTTCTTTGCTCTCAGCCTTAGCACAAATCCTGCTAACTTCGCGTGTGCCTGGAAGTGGTGTCATCCTGCAATAGTCTCTGCTGGTCCCTTGGTTACTTTGGAAGTGGATACCTGCCACTGTTTTACCTTTACAATAGTTTCATTTCCAGTAAGTTTCTGTCCTTTACAGACTTTCAGTTTAACTCCTAATATTTTGGCAGATTAATATCAAACAAATAACTCAAGACCATACTATAGTCAAAAATATTACTACCTATAATTAATTTTACATAATTAACAAAACACAATGGATAGGCCAGCATTACTAAAAAGTGAAAACAAAACCCAAATCCAGAAGCAACCAAAACCCAGGAAAGATCCATGAGAATGGGAAACTAGCATTATGAGCTACACCACAGACTCCTTTTTCTAGTCAATAGTGTTAGAAGGAAGGTTTGAAGAGGAGCTCACACATCTAAATCACCCAGAAAATGGTGCTCTAACAGGATCTTGAACTCAATAGAGCTCACCGTAGAGTCATAAACACTCTTACAGTGGGGGAAGAAATGAAATGCTCTCCTTTCCTGAAAGATACAGACACAAAAACAAGTTGGACTTGCTCTTACTGTGTAGAAGTTAAAAGCAAATGAAGGATCATCTTTCATTACAGTTGAGTGAAAAGAGTACTTTTTTTCTATGCTGTTCTGTGCTAAGCTGGATGGGTCACTCTGTTAAGTGGTCATCTTTCAGTGGAGTGAGCTGTAAATGAATTGTACACAGAACTGACCGAAAAGCATACTGAAAATCTCACCACTGGAAAATGTCAATTCTTGGACCCATAAAACAATAAAATGACTTTTGAAATGGCATGAAAAAGTTTTGCAAACAGATTTCTGACAGAAAGTTCAGAAAGCTAAACATCGGCTACCTACACTTAAAGTATCTGTGCTTGGAAGTCCATTAGACTGAAATGTTTTCAGTGGGGACTAACAAGCTCATTTCTTCTATGACTGAGTAATTTGCAGGGGTGATGTTGGATCAGGACATGGGGATGTTCATTCTTGTCAGACATTTGTTTTGACGGGGGGAATCCTGGACTGCTCTTCTTATCTGGTGCTTTCTTCTGCCCTCAAGAAAGAATGCATGCCATAGCTGCTTGTGAAGAGCAAACAGAATATTCTTCCCCAGTTCTCATTCTGTTCTGGTCCCCAAGGTTCATTACCCTCACCATCACTTCGGCAATTCCCCTCCTTAGGGGAAAAATTCCCCTCCTCAGGAAAGGCCTTCTTTTATGTGGGAAGATACCAGCAAAGAATTCATAATCCTCTGTGTCAACTGTTGGCTGAAGAGAGTGATTGATGTACTGTGCTTTCTGAAAAATCACAACAAAGCCGTCTGTCACTGCTGGTTTGCTACTACAGGTGTTCTTGACCCAGGCAGTTTGCTTTTTCATACATAGATGTTTTATTTTATTTTAATCTCTTCATATAAGATAAATATATCAGAACTACATTGATTTAGGAGCTTTTCAGATGGCACTCCCGGTCAAAATATAGAAAATGTATGGCAATCAAAGTATGTTCATTTGCTTACACTAAATGAATTTTAAAAAGAAAGTTTTTGTGAATTATAGGTTTGAGTTTTAGCTCCTATGCACAAGGTAAACCTTTTTGGACCCATTTTTTATGGTTGCCATCATGCACAGGAGGTGCGAGAGGTATAGCACTTCAGTTTTAGAGTGAGACATCCCTCAAGAGGGATACCTCTTGATAAATATCCGAGGGGTATTTATTCTCTGGAATAAATTCCTGCCAATTTTCTAGTGAGGAGCCAAGGAATTCAGATACACAAATACCTTTGGAAGACCCTTGAATAAAATTGCTGACAAGAATTAGAAGTGTTTTTAAGATTAAATGAGCTTTTGCCATAAGAAGAAATATTTCCCTCCTCTCAAAAACAGTATTATTATTTTTTTTTTTTGTGTGTGTGTGTGTGATAAATTTTCTTTTCTGACAGGTTTCCCCCATCTTATTCATTACCAGTAGACTTGAAGAGCTGCATTGGGAAAAAATGGGAGACAATGAATCCTTTACCATTCAGTAACTGAAATGCCAAAAGATCTGTTGCAGATCATTGTTGCAAAATACTGAGTTCAAATCCAACGATACAGGAGTAATAGAAACTGGAAGTGTCCGTTCAATGGGGAGGTGCTGTAGAATACTGACCAGGGAAGAGATTTATAAGTGATTACAGAAAAATCCCTAAAGCTGTCTGCTCATTGTAGAGGCTCAGTGGAGGAGAGCAAACAAGATTCTCAGATACAGTGAGCTGTTCGAGGAATATAAATGAGAGTAGGTAGCAGCACTGCACTCTGTGCTGGGCAGCCTGCCCCCAGAAAGCCGTATCCAGCAATGATCAAATGGTCACCACACTTTCAAGAGCACATGAGAACAAGAAATGGATAATGCAGCTTGATAAAGGGCCTGAAGGAGGTAAGCCGGGAAAAGTAGTAGGGAAAAATATGTCTCTTTCTACTTGGAAAGAAGTCAAGTTGAGAGCAATGAGAGCAGATGAAATGCTAAAGACAAATGTAGGGAAGAATGGTATAGACACTTCTTAAAATGTAGTAGCTTGGACTGATCGATCTACCTGGAGTTTCACCGCCACACTGACTGCTAGAATTAAGGGAGGCAGGGAATAGGCATCACTGGCTACCAGCTCATATCTGGCAATACAAGCAACAAATTAGTTGGTTTCTGCTCCTCTTACGTGAGAATCTGAACTCATTACAGTTGCTCTTTTCTTTGCCTGTAAATCATATTTGATTTTCAAAGTAACCAAAAGACTTCAAAAGTTCAAAAATTCTTCTCAGGACTAAGACTTCACAAGTTGACAGAAAAAAATTATATTTAATTTATACATTGATAAAAGTGATGCTTAAGAAGTCCCCACTAGGTAACACAATATGGAGAGAAGCTGGTTTGAGAGGGAACTCAGCTCCCACTTCAGCTGAACTTCATTTATAAATTCTAAGGAATGCAGTCATAAATAAGCCAAGGCCAGACCAGATTTGTCTTGTATTACATTTTTTATGATAAGATTTACATCAGTCTTAACTTGTGGTTGGTGCTCTTGAGCCCTCAGGCTGTTTTCTCAACTCAGTGTGGAAGTAGCATTGTTATTCACTTCTGATATAACTTTACAAAGGATCTGATAACATATTCAGAAGCCAAATTAGTGCCGGTACCCACTGTCTGTTCATGCTCATAAAGGTGGACCTAAGGGTTAACTCTCTAGGGCCTAAAGGCAAAATTGTTTAAATCAGTATGAGAAGCATGGCTAAACCCAGAAATGAATAATCAGGAATGACCTTAACCTTCACATTTCGCTCATGACCTTGTTATAATAATTAGTCTTGAAATGTGCAGAACGAGTCATGAAGTGACTTTTTTTTTTTTTTTATTGTTGTTTGCAAGGGGCTTTGTGTGTATTTCCTTCTCTTTCTCTGTACACACATGTTTATCTATCCATGATTACCTGCCTTAAAACTTACACTTAAAACTCTATGGTCCCTTTCCAACAGAGTTAGCCTCCTAAAACCAGCCACAAGTAGACTTTTGTTATAGCTGGTTGGGGGCTGATGTACTAATAATATGCAGTTGGCCACATGTATATTCCAATGAGCTAAATCCCAGCAGATGGGTCTGAAGCTCTAATATCCCTTAACTTCCCCAGGAATTGCAGGAGCTCAGTGGGGTGTCTCTTGGTCCTTCACTCAGAAGGGAGAAGCAGTAGCACATTGAGATGCCTGTGATTCTCTGCAATGTGTCCAGAGAAATGAATAATATTACCCAATATTACACTTGTGGGTGCTATAAAATACTTCATATAATTAAGAAAAGTGCACTTTTAATGCAATTCACAGACCTGTTTCTGTTCTCCAGCACTGGTGGCTGCCATGATGGACTCAGCTGTCCTCTGAGGTAAAGATCCAGCACTGCCATTGTCAAAGTGCTGTTTCCTTTCTGTGAAGGAAGGAAAACTGGTAAATTAGGGAACCCCACATCTCTGGTCCTTCTGTGCTTTTAATCATTTGAGCCATAAAGAGACACTACTAAAAACATTGATCTGGCATAAGACTAGAAATTGTTGCTTCAATACTTGGAGAACTCTATCAAGATGTTGTTTTGGATATGAGATATGAATGTGTGTTCCTAGTAGGTGAGTCACAAATTCCTACATGTCTCCTCTGCTCTAATTCCAATTTATCCAAGAAATGGTCTTATCTTTTCATACATCACTTTCTGTTACATGAAACCAAGCCAATTTCATCTGCTGCTATGTGTCTGAACAGAATTGGGCATGTGAAATATATTGTCACCTAGGCATTCCAGATGTACCAGCACAAGGTGGAAATAAATCAGAAAGGACCTCTTCCTATAGGGAGTCTTGATTTCAAATTTATTATGCTGCTTCTTAGAGTTTGGAAGGTCAGCACATTACGCCAATTGATTTCAGTGAGAACAGAAACAAGCCCTTGTTATTCAAAAAGTAGTTATTCCTGTAGGGTGAAAAGAAGAGTCTTCTCCAGGAGGCAAATGTAATAAAGTTAATTGGTACAGCTAAATTAAAAAATATAGGTATGAAAAATTCTAATACCCCTGAATCCTTTAACACCAATCAAATGTAGAGTTAATCAACTGCATATTCTCATATCTGGGCACCCAGTAACCCAGGTTCTAGAAATGGTGAATAGGGAGAGAAATTAAAGACCACTGAAATCTTAAAAAAAGAAAAACGTCAGCTTACAGTTTGGATATGGATCAGGCAAAGAAAAACCCTTATTGAACTGAGGAACTGACTCAGGTCTTGCAGGAGTTAGGTCAATCTCCTCTAATTAAAGAGACCAAACCAATAAATGCCTTACTCTAGAAAGAACATTATATAAATGAAGAACAACTTATAAGACCACCAAGCTGGATTTTGGCCCAATTGCCTAGCAAACAAGAGGATAAATCAACTCTTCTCTTTCAAAATTTCAACCTCCTTTTATTTCAGATGACTCTTGCCAAGAAAAGGACAGCCTCAGAAACTATTTGGAGTACAGCTCTGTAGGTTGCTCAGCCACACATTTTTCACTAAAGACGACAAGACTGATCTTGCTGGCCTGTACATAGAACTGACGTTAATCTCCAAACTAGCTGTTGCTCTGAATTCTCTGCAGAGATTTCAGATGTCTTTGTTCAACCATTTCTTCTCTTTCCAGAATGCATCTCAGAGAGCTGCAGTCTGTTTATCTCATCTGTTTTATGCTTGTTTTACAGTGGCAGAATTCTCTTCAGATTATTGGTTTCTAAATAAAGTGGGTCAATACCAAACACCCTGTATTCTAATGCACAACAGTACCATTTTATACTAGATTAGTCCAAATTTCATGAAAGTGCCTCTTTAATTAGGAAATGGAAGAGGGAAGAAAAGTATTGTAAGAAAGAGTCTTAGTTAAAACTCTAAAGCTAATAAAACAAAACAAAACAAAAACACAAACAAAAAAAAACAGCAATAAACAAAACAAACAAACAAAACAAAGCAACCCACAACAAAAGAAAAAAACACTTGTACAATTTCTTTGTATACTAATTGATAGTTTTAAATACTTAAAATATAGGTAATGAATAGAAACACTGCAGACATTCTTAACTATAACATTAGCATAGATGTTGGAAGCCGGACTTTCTGAGGCATCTTGTAGATTTTAATAACACTCAGTTTCCTCAGTTCTTTAAGAACTACCCATTTTTGTAAACCTGGAACTCTTAGCACAGAACAGGTCATAATGTTTTCCCCCACACTGAGTGATGTGTTTGAAAGTAATTGTTTCCCAATAAGCTCTGCTTACATGCAACCTTTTAGGTGGCACCCTAAAGAAATGTCTTCTGGCAATAAAGCTTCCATCTTTGATCTACACATTCATGACAACAATAACAATCAAAACATGAATCCCAAATTATTTGTAATTTTAATTAGATCCTTGAAAAATTTGAAGGCTTTTTGCATCTGGAAACAATAATCAGCACAGAAAGAAGGGTCTATATTATCTCATTCTTCATCATTTTTATTTCTTAAATTAATGGGTGCAAACAGAGCACAGAGTAGTTTGCTCACCTAAGAATATAGGGGGAAAATAACACACCAAAAAAAGAAATCTTTAGGATTGACACCTCTGCAGTAGCAGCAAGTTATGACTGTATGGTTTTCATAGAGGCATTTAGAAATACAGTGTGTACAGAAAGGTGCTGTGTGAGAGATAAATCTATTTTGAGAGACAAAACATGGACAAAACCACATACCTGAAATAAAGGCTCACTGTGTAAGTTACAGATAAAAGGGTTATCTACGAGCAAACTGAGGACAATTAATGCTAATGTGAGTGCTCTTATCTCTTGGCAATACTATACAAAACAGAGTGCAATAAAATTACAGAGGGATCACTTTTGGATCTTAACTGTGAGGGTCTAGTAAGTACCCAAATTTATTTGTGTATATTCTAGCATAATCTAGGGGAACTGACGCATAATCTAGCGGAACTGACCCAAATCGCAATAACATCTTTTACTCTGTTCACTGACAGAGGTACAGCTGATGTCAGAGATGCACCAAATGGAAGAAGTGTGTCATCTGGAGCCCCTGCCAGTGGGGGGCAAGTGCACATTCATCAGCTCAGGGAGGTCTACAGACCAGAAGAACATGGCACTATTACTCTAACGTAAGAAAGCAGTAGGGTGCTAAGAGTTTTCCCTGAAGTTTTGACTCTTTTCTATCCGAGACTATGGAAATGCTAAAACAGTTCCACAATCAGAGCAACATTGTAGATATATTTCAAACAGAGCTGTATTAATTCACAAGTGATAACAACTCCTAAAAGCCATTCTGAGTCTGCTTCTTGCAAAGCTGCAGCCGATCTCCTTTGCCTGCTTGCACTCTGTCTGGATTCTTATATTAGCAACATCACACATTTTCTTCATAGAGCTAAAGAAACTCAGCAGGAAGTCAAGAGCAAAGGGATTGTAGGATCACACCCTAAATCCACAGCATGGAGCTTGAACATCTGCATTTCCCAGAGAAATTAGTTTTCTAAACTGACTTGGAATAAATTACCCAGACCAGGGTCACCTTAACTGAAGTGAACAATGAAATGTGAAATCTTCTTTCAAAAATGCTGGGCAGAGAGTGAGCAGCGAAGGGTAAAGTAGTATATTTTGTAGTGCCTCATGAGAAAAATATATCTAATCTGGGTATCAGTTCAGCCATGGTGAATAATTTAATCATACTTGTAAATGATGTTGTAATAAAAGGTCACCAGATCTGTCAGACCCTCAACTGCTTAGGTAAAATTAGATCTGCTCTACTGATGTTAAAAAATTGACACGCATAGAGAGTTAATCCTATCTTGCCATTGAAACCAAACAACAAAAATCATGAATTTTGGAAGGAAGGACTCAAAACTCTCCTTGCCATAAATAGTGTTAAGACTTATAGATCTCAAATTATCAGCATACAGGGGACTAGATCTCAGCCTTCAGACAAGCCATTTTATACTGCTTCAGCAATACAAAGCAACTTTAAAATCACCTAGAGTTTTTTTCCAGGTTGTGCTGGCCATCTCACCATGAGTCATATGAGCCATGTCTAGGGTATAGATAAGGTGAGGTACCACTCACTGTCGTAAGGTTCAGCAACAAAGCCTCTCCCTGGGACTATCACAAGTATAGTCTGAAGTAGCCTTAAATGATTCTTTTACCTGCATGAAGTGTATGTTTGGCCCATGAGCAGTCCCAGAATGATCCTGTGGTAAAGAAACAAGGTTGATATTAGTGCACATCTATCCATCTACTACCCTGCCATCACACTTCAAGCTGTGTTTGTGTTGAATGCTACTGTAGCTGAATAAGTCTTTGCTTTGCCTTGTCCTTCATGTTCAGTGGCAAAGATCTGTGAGATATTGGTGTATACCAGGGAGCAGAGATTGCCCAGGGAAGGAGAGTTCGTGCACTAGAACTGGAAGTTTTGCTTATTCACATTTGATGGAGATATTTTCAAATAATGTTGCATCCCAAAAAGTTTATTTACCAGAGATAATTCTTAATAAAATATTTGTCATCACTCACAGCTTGTTGTTTACCCATGTGATAAATTGGAGAACTGTATGATAAACGAACACATCAATTTATCAAACACCTTTGATCACTTCATCTTTATTTTGACCGTGAATCCATCATCATAAGGCTCACACTCACAAGCCAAATGTCTTTGCAGCCAAACCGCAAAAAAGAAAACAAGTTGGCCCGTGAGTAGCAGAACAGACTTGGCCTGATGCCAAGTGTTTTACCCCACATATCACTACAGTTTGCCAGTGCGGTAATCCCAGTTCTTCCCATTGTATTTTGAAGAATCAGCCACCAGGTGCCTCAGCATCTCTAGTTCTGCTTCAATCTCTAGTCCCCCAAAAGTCGTTATGGCTTTTTCTTGAAACCCCTCAGTACTGGCTGAGCAAGAGGCATCATATGCTGTGGTGAGACCAAGGTACACACAGATTTTTGCTATAATTAAAATGTTGTAAATTTTATACTTATCAAAGAAGGATAACACAAGACCCAGTACATATTGACACCTTTGCATGCATGTGGGCCTGAGCAGCTGGATTTGAACAGCTTCACATTCTTCAGCATAAGTTCTTTCTTTTATTTATTCTTTTTTTTTTTTTTAAACTTGTACAGTTAGAAACACTAATAAAGGTGCTAGGCTTTACAGGAAAGATCACAATTATAATTAACTACTTGTTTTAGAAAAGTATTTAATTATAATTAACCTCCAACCTACATCTCAAATATTGCTGTAATATATATAATGCCTGGCTTATGTGATGCTGGGATAATGGAATGGTTGAAACACATTTTTATTGATCTGCATCACTGCTGTCACATTTGAGTAGAAGGGTCATGATAAACCCTTGCTGTCTGTGCACACACACACAGGCACATGCCAGTAATAATTAGGTATCACCAAGAAGCTCCCTAATTGAGCCTTGCTGTTTTACCTGAATACACAGAATTTAATATGAGAGCTTCAGTATTTACCAAGACAAAAGTGATAGAGCTGTGTCCTCTTTCTTTACAGTCTACTCCCTCAAAAACTGTTCCTTAACTTCACTGAACACAAAACAGAGATGGAGATATGCAACTTTTCCCTTTTAACTCCTTGAATTATTGGCAAGAAGAATCCATGCACAGATGTATTTGGATTCTTCATCTGACGTAATCTTCAGAATTTTAACACCCCTCTGAATTATAAACCGCATGTAATGGGACATGTTGATCTATCATAATTAGCTGAACTGCCTGCTGCTGCTGAAGAGAAAATCTCAAGAAAACACACAAAAAATACCTAGAGATTAAAAGTATATAGACATAAACATATATGTAAATGTGTGTATATATATATATATATATATAGTTTCAAACAATAGTCATAATGTCCTCAAAATATGTCATCTTTGTTTTCTGTATTTTTGAGGAAAAAAACACACCAACTTAAAGAGTTAGGTTTTCTTTTTCCAAATTTTTCTGAGCTTCCCTTTCACTTTCAGCTACAAAACAACAGAAGGAAAACATAATGAGAATAAAAAGGAAGGGAAACAGCTGTCCTCTAGCCCCTCAAAACCCTCTAAATATCTTCAAAAGGAAAGGCTGAATGGAGAAGCAGAGTAAAAAAAAAAAGAAGGAATTAAGGTCTCTGTTACGTCTTTAAAACTGATTACACGAAAATGATTTTAGAATTGGGTTTCCCTCAGAATAGTTCTCTGCCAAAATAATTATCCATTTTTTAACCAACTCTTAAAAATAACTTATTTCCTCACTATTTGCATTCTGTGCACAAAACTATTAAAGTGTTGCAAAGATAACAATGAATACAGAAGAGCATCCATGAGTTTAGGGAGAAAGATGCATTGTTTACTTGGTGTGGAAGCTTAAAGTTTGGTCAGCCTACTCAACTGAGATGAAGCTATCATTTTTTACAAAGCACCTGACTATGTCTCTTCTTCCTTTAAATAAATAAATAAATAAATAAAGATTTTATAGACTGAAGATCTCCTCAAAATTATGTCACATAGGAGTTAAAAAAAACCAACAATTTAAAGATCACAGAACTCAATGAAAGCTTAAGAGAATAGTGAACTGGAAGAGACGATCTATAGAAATTTTTTTTTTTTTTTTTTTAAATAGATGTAGAGTAAAATGTGAGAAGAGATGATCAAAACATATATTTTTATGGGCCACATATACAACAAAAAATGTAACTAATATGATGCACAAATTCTGGGAAAAAAAGACAAAACCACAAAAAATCTCAAACCCAAACACACACAGTTTGCTGTTGGTACTTCCATGGAGTTCCGATGGTGACAGTGCACATTGGAGCTGGGTGCAAGGAGCCACCAATCTGCCTCTCTTTGAACAGTACAGGAAATGGTTGTGATCAGTGCCTCTTAATTGTATGTTATTCATTAAGAGCAAAGATGGCTGAATGTGACTAAGTGAAGAACTTGATGAAATTGAAGATAAAATCAAACAAAGTGATAGAAAGTTCATGTACTTTTAATAAATTGTATTAAACTATATCGCCACTGATCAAAAAGTTTTTCCTGCAAATTCGAGGATAGTCTAAGATTCCTGCAACAGACAACAAAAATTTCAGCTAACAATTAGTTAGCATTTAAGCTAGACCATCAACTAGTTCTGTGGCCTGAGGTGGAACTAAAGTACCGTCTTTAAGTCAGTTATACATTATTCATATATTTATTTGTATTTATTTCATAACAAGAAGGGCACTTATCCAAAGGTCTAGATATGCCTGAAATGAGTTCCAAGAATGAAAATAAAATTAAATTCAGTTACCTTTGTGACAGTCTAAATTCTACTCCCTCAATATGTATAGGTACTCAAACATTTTGCACTCTCAAAGCTTTCAATATTAAGATGATAAAGACTGAATGTGACACAACCATTCCTTTTATTTTTAGTGGGTTTGCAATTATTCCTGGGTCTCCAAGGACACAACCTGATAGATGATGTTTCAAGGAAACAAATACATTTTTTGTTATTCTCAGCACCTTTTTGCATAATAATGAGACTGGGCAGAGAGAAGGTTATGCTCAAGTATAAGTGCACAAGGTTTGCCTCTAGGCTGCTCTGCAGGAAACCTAAGCCCGTAACAATTACAGTGTTTGTTACTGGAAAAATGAGAGAGAGTAATTAGAATGATGCTCTTAAAGTCACCTGTTCTTTGTAATATATGCTTTCTAATTTAGTTTGGCAAAAGTGGTTTGTAACAGTATGAATACATACTAAAGATGAAGCAATTAGGCAACTAAACAAGCATGATGACAGCTTTTTAGTAAATGGTTTAGCTTTTAATTTTCAAATGGCAGGTCCCACTGAGCACAATATTCTAGAACTGTAATTTTGTAGAATGTGACGATGTGTTGTTGGCAATTAATTAAAATTTTCTCTCCTTTTTTTTTTTTTTTTTTTGTCCTAAGGAGACATAGGGCAGTGGTTGCCAGTTTGCAGAGTTCAGCCTGTGATTAACACCACTGTCTGTAAAACAGTTTGCAACACATCAAGTACAAATTGAAAGCCATGTTCAGCTTTTGTCTGCAGTCGCTTTGTGAAATGGGAGCTTGAAGTCTGCTCCAGCTGCCATGAGAAGAGTCCCTTGCACCACACTGCTGACGTGCCCAGCAAGCGCCCTATAACTGTGCCTGCCAGCTTGCGCTCACCAAAGCTATGGCACTTCTTTCTTACTCTCCTCCAGGTAACTGGAAGGCCCCAGAAAAACAAAACAAAGCAAAACAAAGCAAAGCAAAGCAAAGCAAAGCAAAACAAAGCAAAGCAAAACAAAAGAAACAACTTTTTTTTTTTTTGGCAAAATTCTTAACTGGGGGTGGATCTGGTGAGCCTGGCAAGGCACCAGGAGGAAGGAACGGTGGAATCTGTTCTTAGCTCCGTCTTCTCCTAGTTTGGAACCTCTGGCACATCCTTTAGCACCTCTCCCCCTCCTGCTACTTACTTTCTCCACACAACATGCAAAATCCTTTATTACAGTAGTTGGCTATGCAAGTGTATTATAAAGGTGGCTTTAAACTCACTTTGGGTTCATATGAATGGTCTCCAGGGAAAATTTGCACAAAAGTGAATTTCAATTTTACCTTCAGGAACCGGAATGACTTTTAGCTTTGAAAACCAATGAACAGTCACATTAAAGGGTTTAAACTATTTTTCCCCCCTCTTTCTAAACTATCAATACAGACTCTAAATATCTGTTTAAACAAAATCCATTAACACAATTTCATGATATCAAAATAGAAATGCCAGAGGCAGGGATACACACCAGGTCATGGTGAATAAACATTCCTGTCCTTGTACCATGGTTCTTACAGCCCTGAAGAGGTGCATTGAGTGCTCCTGCTTTGTCATCAGGAAGATCCAAATGTAACTGACTGACCTAGAGAAACAGTACAGAACACGAGATGACCCTCCTTAAACTAGAAGGCCTCCACTTCACAAAACAACAGGATTTCCAGAAAACAGCAACAACATTTTTTCCCATTTGCTAGTATGCTAGTAGCTTTTCACGGCACGAAGCCAGCACAGCACTTACATAGATAAACTCAAGCATTTGATTGATTCCATTAAACTTGATGGGGATACTCACTGGTTTCAAACTACATGAGTAGGCAGAGTCTGTACTGGATCAGGCCCACAGAAAGGAGGAGTGATACAAGGGGTCACCATGACATTTTATTAGAAATGTTTGATAAGTATCTGGAGTATGGGAAGAAACACCTCAAGAATTCAAAGCCCCTCCAAAAGAGAGAGAGAGATTTACCATTAAGTTAAAGAGGAAAGTGAGTGGGACACTCAGGATAAAGGATAAGGATAAATCCCAGGATTTTTCATCTCACTACTCTGAAATGCGGACCAAGATGAAGTGAAGTACAGAGCAGAGAGACCCATCTCAGGAACCACCAGGAAGCTTGTTAGCTAAAAATACAGATCAGTCAAACCGGGCTTTTATCGCTCAGCTCCATCATCATGTGCAGCTGATGGTAAATACACTCACCTCTAATGTTTTTTTACCGACTAACTGAGCTAAAGTGCTACTGCTGCTCTCACTTGGCTTCCTCAATAAATGTAACAGAGCAAATTGCGTAATTGCTTTCTGATCTAACCTACTTTGAGATTATTTCCTGTTCTGCTTTTAAAATTCAGACTGATTCAGATGACCAGAATTGTTGCAAATTATCAAAAATGTCAGTTCTGTACAATCATTTTCAACAATTGCTTATGATCCCAATAAATAAATAAATTGTGTAGTATGGGAAAATGAGATTAACACCTAGAAGACAGGCTAATCTAATTTGACTATTTCCTAATCATATCAGGATGCTTGGAAATAATTTATTGCAATGTTAGAAATGAAAGTTCAGCTTTAAATGTAATACCAAACCAGTGCATAAAGTACCATACTGCTGCATGGTGTTTCTAGCAACAATGCAGTACATTTCTTTTTTTGAAGAACTCCAGTACATACTGTAACATTTCTCCTCTTCATTCACATCATACTGCATTAGACTGATATGAATTCATACAGCAAAGCACCCAGAATTGCTGACAAACTATTTCACCACCAGTACAAATCATGTAAAAGAATGATTAAACAGTATGTTGTAGAATATTACATATACAGTAAGAGAAGAAATAAAACCTTTAAGACATGATAAAATGAATAATATTATAAACTGAATATTAAACGAGTAACAGTAAAACAACCCTAATCTTGTGCAAACCTAGTTATAATTAGTATGCATCTATTGATTCTCCTGTTACAGATTTCAGTGTTAACTTGGAAGAAATGATATCTGCGTGGATGTAAGATTAACCAGATTTTTCCCTCTATAGGAAAAAAAAAAAAAAAAAAGCAAGCATTACTTTTGCTTAAGCCATACAGATAAGAAAATGTAACTGATTCCCAGAAAACTCTATTGTTTTATAACTACAAACCAATAAAACTCACACATGCGAAAACTTCATCTCCTTTAAAAGTAAATTGGAATTGAGTATGACTTTTTGTTCTTAATAACTCCTCTAGGCAATGCTGGAAAAGTGTTCTGATAATGTACTGGAAAACTTGTTCAAGTTTTCCCAATCTGGTAAACACTTAAACACACAATTCAGAAGTAACACTTAAATATGGAAAAGGTAGCTGCCACTGCTCACAGCCAAGAAAAGAAAAGGAGAAGAAAGGAGGAGATATGGTATTGTAGAAACTTTCTTTCTGTGCCTCAATCTGTGAGCTGCATCAGGTAAAAATAAATGCACTGCACAATTTCCACAGTGAGAACTACATTGCAGCTGCTGTATTCATTTTACTTGAACTAACTGAGAAGCAGTCTATCCCTGTTACCTAAAATCCACTACTTGATTTGCTCTTTATTGAAGTAGCAGATACTCATCAAATGTCATATATTGATCAGCATATGCATGCATATCTGCACTTATTTAAATGTCTTGCATTTTTTGTTCCATCTCACAGCTATCTAGCACCCTAACTAGATCAGTTCATGAAGGTTGTTGCAGTACTCTGACTGTTATTGTTAACTGGAAAGGAACCAGAAACCCACTGAATCCTTACGCGTGATCTCGTTAGAATAAATTCTTCTTGCAGTCTTTGTTCTTCATTTCTGCTGAATAGGTTTATGATCAGAGTTTCCTCTCACTGATAGAAGTGTTTATTCTAAAACCTCTCCTTTCTTCAAAGGAAAACAAATCAAGTAGAAATCAGAACATTCTGAGCTATTGGAATTTGATGTTTTCTGTGATAAAACAATTGTTGTTCATTGTGGCAGCACATTTCCAAGAACAATTTAAAGAAACTGCCTAACTCTCTCTCTCTCTCTCTTTTTTTTTTTTTCCTTCGAGCGCTGTGAATTACATGTAGCTGGTGCGAGAGGTCTGGCTGCAAAAAGCAGCTAAATAGGAAAAATGCACATTTAATCTGTGGACCTGAAGTTGCATGATATAAGTTTGGAATTAGAGGGTAGATTCTTCCTTCAGGAAAGATTGAAGAAAAATCTCCTGCTGATCCTTGATTTGTCTCAAATTCAAATCTGTGGAGATCTAGGCTCACTTAGAGCTCCCGGAGCGGCCGTTTGGGCACTGGGCACGTAACCAGTCATGCAGCTCGTGTTACCTGGCTGGGCAGGGCCAGGGCCTCAGAGAATGGCTTTGCATGAATTATGGTAATTCTTCTACCTGGGTTAAAACTTTAAAGTGAAAAAGGCTTTCAGAGATTAAGCCAGACATTTGCAGGAGGGAGTTTAAGCAAATGCATATTCTTTTATGTTGCAACAATTTAGGGATGCTTACCCACTCAGTGGCTGCTCTTCAGCAGGGAGGTTTGTAACAAACTGAAGGATACTGAATTCTTAACACACTGCAGCTGTTTTGCAAGTGAAAATGCAGCTCTATCCAAAAAAATATTGTACAGGAAAACAGGAGTAGCAAATGATCAAGGTTATCTTTTTTGTTGTTGTTTGTTTTTTTAATCTCTCTCTCTCTTTTTTTTTTTTTTTTTTTTTCCCTGAGAAAAGCTTGAAAAGAAGAATATTCTTTTAAGACTAACATCAACTTTCAGAGTATGTTATACACATACAAGCTCTGCTGGTGGAACAGTATCCAAATAGCAAAACCCAGTGGGGTAAATTTAGGTTGTTTGTACAAATAATCCTGCTCGTGTCTATGAGGCATGGACTCATGCAGCACTTCTGCAAATCAGGGACCAGAAAATCAGGTTAGGAATTTGAAAACTGAAGAAAACCATTAGTGATGAGCCGCAGCAGAAGCACAGAGGCACCCAGACGTAGCAATGCAACTGAACCAGGTTAATCTGAAACCCTTTTTTCCTTCTACCATCCTCTCCTTGCTACATGTTGCACTTGTGAACTTCGTACAAGTGTAACAACAGCTCCAATGGAAAACTGCTAACTTTCTTGTCTGCACAGCCCATACGCTACATAGGCTCGAACATCATTTCAATCCAGATATTGAAAAAGGCAAACACCTTGTGAAAAAAAGTAGCACATAGGCATGTAATTAAATGTGGCATTTTTCTGCAAAAGGGAGAGAGACCAAATAGAGATCATATTGGCATTTGTACACTGGCATTTTCTAGCACTAGCAAAATTATTTTTGGCACCCTTCATAGTTATTCTAACATAACATGCAGTTCCTTAGTAATGCCACAGGTTTAGAAAATAATCTATGGGGAAATAAAAATCTCAGCACATAGGAGCATGACACCCATATAATTCATCATTACCTTTGGATCTGCTCAAAAAAACCTCAGAAACCTTGTATTTTTGCTGTCTTTGACTGCAATTTAGCATCACTATCTCAATAGCAAGCTCTCCTTGGGACGAAAGCTTTGTCAGGCTTTCATAAAGTGCTGAAAGGTTCATGTGACCTCTTATTAACCTATTTTCATGGCCTCTCTGCCTCCTTTCAGAAGTCTCATGGGACAAAGCAGTTGCAAGAAATATTCAAAATAAGGTAGTTAGGCAACTAAAGGCTATTGTTCACAACAATTAACACAAAAAATGGTACAGCATTCTGACTTGAAAATCAGGCAATTAATAAAAGTCCATTTGGGAAATGTTTATCAAGTTAAAAGCTCGCACTTGAACTGACAAACATTTAACTCAACTTTTCTTATAGTCTTTCATAGACTCATTATGGATAACAAGTTAGGACAATGGTCCTCTCACCACTGATGCCTCGACAAAGTTTTGATTCCTTAACTGTTGGAAGTGGAGGCTTTTGGCATCTATTTCTGTATTTAGAGCTCCAACATTAACTTATGTCTGCCTATTAATGCAATTTACTTGTCTTCCCCCCCGGCCGTACTATGCTATTTACTGTTTTATCTGAAGTCTGTCAAACATATACTTTAAACATGAAACCTATCATTTAATGAAATTTCATGACTTGGGCATTCTTAAATGTAGAAACTTTGGTTTTGTACAAAAATAAGGTGTTTTTAAGGAATTTTGTTCCCCTGAAGTATTTCACAGGTCTCTCATGTACACCTCTGAAATCAGTTAATACTGTTATACAACAGGATCCTTAGATAGTGGTTTATGCAATTACCAAAAGCAGAGACCTGTGAGACACAAACTGCAATTCAGAATATTTGAAAAGGTCACTTTTTTTTTTTTTTTTTTTTTAAATCAGAAAATTTTTATTCTTGGCTTGTTTTTACATTTTTGAATTAGATATTAATTTTTTAAGAAATTTAAGGAGTAATTTACACGGAGATATTCCTTNAGGTTAAGCCTGAAACAAGGATCTTCTGGTGGCTTTTAAAACTGGGGTCTCCCTCAACTATTCCCTCCAGGACCAGTGATGCCACCCTCCTTCACGCCTTCTTCTATGCACGATCTCATTATGGCTGCTAACCGGAGAGGATATAGTAGAGCAGAGCAGAGCACAACTCCAAGCTCTTAGTATCCTGTTGGAAGTATTTTCCTGATGACTTTACTCAGTCTACCACATCTCAAGCTGTGAAGAAGTCTGCTGCTTTGTATTTTAATATCATTTGTATGAAGAAGCTGCATTTTATTCTGGACGCCCATTGTCTCTTGCCGCAAAATCAATGTCAAGAAAAAGAGGTATTTCTGCTGATGTGATTGGCAGAAGAAACATTGCTAAGGACACCAAATGCTTAGGAAGCTTCTGGGACACTTGAATACCTATACAAACTGTTCAGAAATTCATGGAAGCTCAGTCTATTTGCCTTTTTACATACTATATGACACACAGTGTTTACCAATAGGGAAAGACTTACCTTAAAAACATGAAAAATGAAATATATGCTCTACAATGCATATTGCTCAAACTGTAATACTCACAACATGCAAGTGAAGAGATTACAACTGAAAGGATTAGTTGTACAAATAGATAAAATGAACTTAAAATACAAAAAAAATTACAAAAGATGCAAATCAGTGAGATTAAAAACATTAGTTAGTTGCTGGTTGCCAGGAGGTAGAAAAATACTCTCGAAAGGAAGAAATAATTCTTTTGCAGTAGAGCTCTTGCTTCTCTCTCTGAAATATTATCATTGGCCTCTATTGAATAGAAAATCTTGAATTAAATGAGTGCCTAGTGGGATGCAGGATTTATCATCATCATACCTGTGCATATGTTTGACCAGGGGATACTGGAAGCTGAAAATCAAGCACTTAACAGGGAGCCCTTACTGCATGCATTCTGAATGCAGTGTAATTAATACCACCTATGCTTTCAGGTTAGGCTTTCCCCCTTTTGGCTATTTTCTATGAATACAGTCCAGACTGTCTACTGGAAAAGTTAATCCAAGGATGGATGGATGCTCTCTTGTAAATAAATCTAAATGCTAACCTTCTAATACTACCATGACTCAGAGAGGATACAGCTTGTTACAATATTTGTTATTTAAGAGACTACTAGGACTAAAAAAAAAAAAACAAACGTAACTTTTGTTGTGTTTGTTGTACAAAAAAACATAAACAAATCCCACTGAGCCTGTTTTGCAAACATGTTGAATTTATGAGGATGAAAGGCAAGTCAGAAAAAGGTCATGCCTATTAATTTCGATCTTTGTGCAAAACCAGCATATTCTATACACACTTAGTAAGATTTGTGACATTTTGCTGAATACATTTGTATTCCTCTAATGCTATTAATAGTATGTATGCTCTACATTGCTAAGTATATTTCAAATAGTGTCCTTTGCAATTCTGATATACTTCAGTTAAATGCAAGCATGATACTATAGGCCTATAATTATTTCCATCACATTAGCTTCTTCTCACTTGCTGAAATCCTTTATACTTTGAAAGGTCTGTTAATGGGTTTGGACAGTTTTGCACTTTCTACTATGAATTTTTACCTTGTCGTTGTTATAATCTGGCAATGTCATGGTGTTTGGCAGTGCACAATTAGAACTGAATAGGCCAGATTCAGGAAGAGTGGGACTTCCCCATCCCATTAGTACTACTCTTTGTGGCTCATATCCCTCAGCCACATGATGGAAAGATGTTCTTATCACACTGAGATCCCTCTTCACATCATGTATATATTCAGCCTCCAAATGAAAAATTTTTCCTTTTTGTAAAGGAAGAAAAAAACATCTTCTTTCATCTTTGAATAAAACCAAGTCCCTTCTAAGCTTTTCTGTGAATACAAAAAGAAGAGAAAGCCCAGCACAGGACAGTCTTGTGTCAGCATGTTCATCTATAGAGCTTGGAAATGAAGGTTCAGTTTTCATTTCATTTTGTCAGTCACAAATAATGGTGAGTGTCTGGCCACCAAATGCAGAATATTTTTCCCCTGCATTTCCTCACTGGTTTTTGGCAAGAAATCTGGATCTAAGATAATTTGTTACACAGAGATAAAGGGAATTTCATGCTTGTGGCAGTGGGGAAGGTGTGGAAGAAGCAAGCAAGAGAAGGTGCATGTGAGACAAGCATGGGGACTAGTTACACGTTAGTAGGATAGTCCCAAACCTATAAAGTAACAGAGTTCAGCAAATATCTTCAGGGCTTATCACCAGGTTGTGTTTAGTGAAGGCACCACAACTAGCTCCTGCTGGCAATCGAATAAAGAATGTGGGGCTGTGAGAAACATAAGTACTTTATAGGGGCTGTGTAGCAGCTGTGTGTCATGAAAGGCTCTTTGATGTCTATTGTACATAGCAACACAGAGATGCGGCACCTCACTTTCACTGACAAGTTCGGCGCTGATGAAGCAAGTGCCTGATTGCTCAGCAGAAAGGGAAGGGTTTGTATTACAGGATGGGAGGCATTAGATACAGTCAGGTTGGGAAGGAACTCAAAGATAAGATTACAAAGTAATTAAGAAAGGTTGTACAACACTAATCTTTTAAGTGGGCACGGATGAGTCAGTTTTCATCAGTTTTGTTTATACTATGTGTGAAATGTTGATGAAGACTGTTTTCTTATTGTGCTTGCATTAGTATTTAATAGTGAAGACTATATTAGTAAATGAAGGTGAAATGAGAGCTTATACAGTAGCTGATGGGACTGTATATCAATGCTGCAGACAACACACACAATTTAATGGATGTTTTGTGACTAGAGACCTTAATCATTAACATGGGAAGGAGGAGTTGAATGAAGTACTAAGATGAAATTTTGAACACTAATTGCAAAACTCCCTGACAAAATTGTATCAACAGCAATCTTCTGTTCTATCTTAATTTACTAAACACCAGGACCACATTCATTAATTAGGATCCTACTAACAGTATAATCAGCGAGCAATTTTACTTGTGTGAGTACATCCACTAATGTCAAAGTCATATGTTTCTGTGTTTGCAGAATTGGGTACTAGATGCAGTATACCAATCTGAGTAAAACGCCCTAGTCCTATAAAAAACAAATTCCCTATCAGAGCCCTGAAGACAGCCTCCCAACCTCAAAAATAGCTTAGTTCTACTGAACAACAACAACAAAACCATACACATCCTTTTATCAGATCCAGGACTGTTTATGTCAGAATCTCATTTCATATTGAATTTTTCAGAATCAGATTGCAACTATTTAGAGTTCCCTGTTCAGGTCTGGAGGCAGTGATAGGAAATTGGTAAGATTGTAACTGGCTTGAGTCTACATTACAAATCAAAAGTGATTATGAATTAATCATTAATATACTCTTTATAGCTTTACTTACTGGTACAAGTGGAAGTGCTTGTCCCATGAGTGAATCTTCATTCAAACCAATCCGTTCTCACAGATGTGACTTCTCCTCCATGATCCCACCACCAGGTCACCCCTTCCTCATGAACTGCAAGCAGATTAATTCATGCCACAGGTCTACCCGATGGTGCATGTATTTACATGTACTTGTAAGGTCTTACAAAGTAAATGAATATACAGACAGGAAGGTATAATCTAATAGCTCATTTGCAAATGAATAAATCTGCTTCTGGTGTCTCATCAAGAAAAGCAAGCATGTGCCCTAAACACAGTTGTTGAGACTGATGCTGATTAGGAACTACAGCTGGGGTCAAATTTTCAAGAGGAAAAGCTCTCATTGAATATACTATGCGTGTAGCTGCCGGTGCAGGCGCTTTGATTTGTGCCACTAGTTCATTTTCTGGTGATACGTTTTGTGACTGCAAGTTGTTCTCCTAGAAGAGAACTCCTGTTCTGCGATACACAGAACTGAAAATGTATCCTCAGTTACGCTGTCATGCCCTCTGTGATATGTACCTTTCTAACAGCATGCCTCAGGTTTTATTAGCAATAGTATTTGACACTGTTGTGAATACATAAATTCTAGAACCAAGCATGTGAAGAATATTAGATATGAAATACATGTACTCTTTCCAACCCCAGACTTTGTGCAAAGATTAGTTCTCATGAAGTGATCCTCCATCCTTGGTTCTTAGACCAGCTACATCACTGCTAACAAATCAATGCACAGAAAAGGAACAGAACGTATATCTTTGTGGCATAGAGATCTTGGCTACATGAGTGAGGTCTGATGCAGGACTCAGGTGTCACAGTGCTAGCTTGGGGGTTATATTCAAGGCCTCTGTGCCTTGCTTTACCCAAATGAAGAATTAGCATTTTCATTAAGACAGTCTTTTTGATTAAATCACTGATCCTGTAATACAGGATTTATGATGAAGACTCTTCTGTAATAGAACTACTTCAATAGGTTGTGCTTCACTGGAAAATAATTTTTAAAGGGGAGAAGGTCATTTTAATTACATTTATTTCAAGTTTTCTCCATGGTATTTTATGCCTCTTGGTCTTTTTAATGCAAGGGTGCTTTTTTTTCTTTTCTTTTCCTTTTTTTTTCTTATTTCTTTTGTTTGTTTGTTTGTTTGTCTTTATGTTTGCTACCATCAATTTTGCTCAACAATGAATGAGAAGAACTAGGCAGATCATCAAGACTAAAGCTATACTGAAAAAATACAACATTCTTCATTCAGGTTAAAACAGCAATGAAGCCAGGGAATCTGATTTTTATTTAGTTTCATAGTATTCATCTGGCAAACCTAACAACTTGATTTTGTTCAATTAAATTGCTTTGGCTTCTTAAGTATGGTTATTCTAATTTACTTTATTCAGTTCAACTTTCTGACCAAAATGAAGAAAGCCTTTTTTTTTTAAGCTTGTTTTTGTAAAGAAATCAGTTCTTTTAATCATCATAATGTAAGTGTATATACGTGATCTCCTTATAACTTCCAAAACCATCTTACCCCAAATTTGTACCTGTTAAATTTGACAGATCTATCCTAAGCTAGTAAATTAATTGAAATTTTGTCAAAGTAGATAGAAAAGAGAGATTGAGTTAACAGAGACAACAATGAGATGCTGTGCTTAAGACAGCACCAAACCTACCCAGGAGAATGGCCTTGAGGAGCATTCACAGGAAGCCAGGCTTCACCAGTGCTGGTGTTCGTGTACTTGTTCCTGCAGGACTGGCATGGGGCTGTCACGAGAGTACGGAGTCCAGTAATAATCACTCTGAATAAGCTCACCCTGATCTATCTAACCAACAAGAGGATTAAGATGCAGGGAGCCATCACTCATCTGAAGATACGAATGCTTCAAAACTGAAAGGAAAGGAACCAGAGAGCAGCAGTCCTTCACGGAGAGTGCTCTTCATAGCCCACCTGCCCTGGAGTCAGCCTGCAGGTTTTCAGCGCACGATCTGAGCAGAGCAAAATAAAGAAACATTAGGGGAAAACTATCAAATGATTTAACTACTAGATACCATTTTGAAAAGAGAATTATGAGCTTAATTTGTCCTGGACATCCAATAAGATATATAACCCCATGCACATATTTTTAGTTTTCTGAAACACATGAACCCATTAATTTTCAAAGTAATTTAGATTTCTAAACCACTACAACATTAAAAAAAATATATTAAATTTCTCTCTGTTCAACCTCTCCCCCTTTCACACCCAAATACAGGTATGAGAATGACTGACAAGTGTTCAAGTCAGCTAGGAATATCCAAATTAACAGTTATCCACTCAGCACCTCTAATTTACTACTTCATTAGAAATGATGGTAATTTGATACACAATAATCCTGAGAATAGCCTGCTCAAAATCCCCTGAGAAAACCTGGGAGAGACAGTTCTGTCAGGTAAATTAAATACCAGGGAGTAAGGGGATGTTATTTTACCTACTGCAAATCAATCATAGGTGCTGTTTAAAAGGTCATTTGTATGTAAGTGGAAATTTTTTAATGTCCCTGTTTAAAGGCACTAACTGTTATATGCAGAGGCATAAATCCATGGAACTCTTGAATACTAGAAAAAGTGCTCAGAGGCTTGTCTGTAAGAACCAATTACCTGCTGATTCACGAAATTTCATGAATTATTAAAGAAAATCAAAGATTGATGGGATCTATTTTCACCCATTTGAATTGGCAATAAAAGTATACAGTTTCCCTTTCCAGGAATATTTCAGAACTGTGAAGTTTCTGAAGTGATTTTGCTCTGAAGTGAGACATGCCTGGATGAGCATTGTTTACTCACGGTAATATGGTTTAATTGTAGTAATATGTAGACCAAAAGTTATTTACCATGAATAAAATAATACTGTTTCATGAAGAAAAAGAGAACATCGTATATTATCAGCGATGCATATGTTTAATGAAAAGCAGTAGAGATAGCAGTAGAAATATTCTACTGCTTTCAATTTTAATTCTACAGTAAAAGATGAATAATTACAAAGCACAAACTTTGACTACAACAGTGATGTGCAGAAGCCAAATGCAAATTTATAGCCTGCATACTGAATATGCACCAGTACAAATTTCTTCAAGAGTATTGTCTTTCTTATGGAGTGACCTGAACCAATATCTCGTTATGCTGATGACTAGTCTGATGAGACAGTGAACGCCTTCAAGGCCAAATGGGGACAAGTCATGTAAACCCATGAATTTCTATCTGTATTTGAATACATTGGACATATTCACACATTAATGGCAATTTTAAAGCTGGCTGAGGAGCACAGAACTGCTACGTTTTTGAACTGAGGAATATATGGACCTGTGTGTCTGGGTTGTGGGCTCTTCCAGTGAGATTTTACTGGAGAAAGACTAATACCCAGCCTGTGTGGACAAAGAAACATCTTCTTCTGCCCCATGTGTGTCTGTGCATAGACGGTCTGTACAAAATATAGTTTAGTTTGTGTCCAACCCGCTTAACAAGCAGTAGATGATACTGAGGTGTCTCCAAACTATGGATTGCTATCTCAAGAGCATGTATTCTTACTAAAAGTAGACAAAAAGAAAAAGGACTCACCTTTGCATAATGACATCCCCAGTGTCTGAGGACTTCGTTAATTACAATCCCATCACACAGCATTGCACTTGCTTCTTGGTCCTGTTCAGTACCAAGCAGAGAAAGGTGCGTTGAATTACAAAGCCATGATCTTTTATGCATGAAAAACAAACAAACAAACAAACAAACAAACAAAAAAAACTAGTTCCTAATGTTTTCCACCTGTGCAGAGAGGAATTCTGCCTCACCTTCTCTACCTGAAAGTATTTACCTCTGAGCTTGAACGTTCAAGCGCAGAAGGAGATTCAAAAGTGTTGAATCCCATATAAGCCTCTGGGCTTATATGTCAGCCTCTGGGACTGCATTACCTACAACTGAAACAATATGTCACAGAAAGCTGCTCCAATAGCAAGTGAAAGACCCCCGCAAGAAAAGCCATTAGCACTAATCTTCAACGTTGCAGTGAGGAGCAGACACCCTGCCTTTGATGGCCTACAAAAGTGCTGTGACATGCTGATCTACCAACCACTGCCTGAGCAAATGCCCTCAGCAGCTCATGCTTCACTCTTCCAGGATGCATCTAGTTCCACCAAGTCTTCTCTAATGTAAATTGTACTTCCAGTTTACTTTGTTTAGGCCCTCAGACACCGTAAGTTACCAGGGGAATGGAAGGGGTAAGAATTTAAAAAGATCTTTGACATAAGTACGGGAACTGGACTTGAAAACAAAGATGCCTAGCAATTCTCTTGATGCTGTGGCATTTCATAGTTGTTATCTTTTGTAATATGCAATCACACAGAATCACACAGAATCAGCTAAGATGACAGAGTAAGCTATGAAGCTGTAGGTAGCAAGTCTAATAAACACTTCATTAAAAAAATACATATTTTTGAAATATATGGTCTATGATTTCCCCAGATTTCTTAGGTCTGCCTGTGTAATCTAGCTTCCACAATGTTTTCCAAAATCTTTAAAGGAAAAACGCAAATACTTGCAAGACATTTTAATAAAGTATGAAAAACAGTAATTCAAGATGCCTATAGGGAAGATCTTACCATTTCACACAGAGTAACTAGCTAGCTAATCTGCTTGTCTTTTTCCTTGAAGATAAAAGAGCCAGTACATTCACCTCCCTGTTAAAACCATTACTAAAACTTGAAGCCATTACTAAAAGTTCTGGTAACTTACATAAAAGAAGATGGCTCACAGTCTTTGCAATAACTGCCATTACTCATTAATATCTACACGTTACTTCAAGGACTTTGATACTTTTCTTCCTATTGAACTCATTTAAAAACTTTAAATAGTTTCTTGAGATCAGCCAAATGTCCTTTCTATAGCAACTGCTTTTTTTTTAAATTATTATTAAAATTCACTCCCATCTTGTCTCATCTTATGCCTGAATTGGATCCCACCTTTTTATGCATCATTGTGATCTAGATTTTCCATTCCATAGTTTTGCTTTTATTTTATTTTGTAAAAAAAAAAAAAACCTTCCTTTAACAGCATCCCAGTTTTCCTTTTGATTAATTTCCCTGCTCTTTCCTGCAGATCATCCCTCCTCCCCCCCCTTATCAGAGACACTGCCTTCCCCTGTGTGTGCAATTCTAGATGACATTAATGGGAATCCCATGTGCAGGTCTCAGAGTCAGAGATACTCCAGAGGGTCAAAACCCTTAGTGACTTGCCAAAGGTTGTGCCTAAATAAAAGACTTGCTAAAGGAGATTCAAACTAAAAAGAATTAACTGAGTTAAAATAGTAAGACAAGATAAAACATACACTCATGCCCACTTAAGTAGCCGAGAAGACGACAAAATTAGCATCACTATAACTCAAAAGAGCTTCCTCTTCGTGAAGGCAATGCCAATATTTGTTTTCTTGCTAATATACAGTCAAAAACGTCATATACTAATAAATTTCTACTTAAACAAGTGCTTTTACTTTTATTATTTTTACTACCCAGGATGAAGTGAGCCTTTGTGACACGGTTTAGTGACATGGTTTAGTTCAGGACTTGGCAGTGTTAGGTTATAGGTTGGACTAGGTGATCTTGGAGGTCTTTTCCAACCTAAATGGTTCTGTGATTCTGTGATTTGACAGGGGTCTCGAATAGTAAAAGAATGACAGAAGTAGCCCATCTAAGATATGATGTGGCTCTGAGATGTTTTCCTTGAAGCCATCAACAAGCAAAATTTCCTCTTCTGGTTCATCTCTGTCTCTGCTGTTCATGCTTTTTGGTGTCCCCATGGGGTGCAATTAGGCAACGTGGAAAAAACTTTAATATCAACATGTATAAAGATGGGGGAGGAACTACACAAATCCTCCAGTGAAGCCCAGTGAAACCAGAGAACTACAGAAGTTCTGGGTATGCTGCAAACCAGTAGACTCAGATACCACAGCAATGATGTGCAAAAAACACCTGGAGTGGATAGGAAGGGTGCCTGGGGCAGTAGGATATGGAGGAGTTCATTTAAATCCATTAGTCCTGATCTATAAAAGAACCCAAACTGGAAAGCTGGTGATTTAGGTTATTGATTAGGTTAAGAATCAGATTTTTATTTTAGATGTCCATTTAATGAGAGCAGCAAGTGATACAACAACCTTTCCTTAATAAAGAATTGACAGAAAGAAAGAAATGAAGAGATTCTCTGTAAATCCAAGCACTGCATCTCACAGAGCTATCCGTCATGAAATATTTTATATCCTATTTTTTTTTATATGAAGAAGAGGAACCAAACTTTCTCCTTTATTGTGCTCTCCTAATAGCATGCAAAATAATCAAAATACACAAAAACATGCTGTCTTTGAGCCTTAAAAGCACCATTTAATGCATACATTTCCTTGCTACCTCCTTACTTCATTGCGTGCCAGAACAAGGAGTCTCTGTTGTGTCTGATTTCAGAGATTGCTTCAAGCTTCTTTTTCAGAGAATTATACTATTTTGGACTGTTAGCATTATTGTCAGCATAAAGCCTTATAATAAAGGCTGCTTAACCACCTATTTCAACAGATACAATGATACTGTAAATCAGACGACAAGATGTGAAACAGATTGAAACTTGAGATTGAAACTCAACACTTGATCCTACCATTTTAGCACTTGGCAAGGCATATATTCTATCTGTTTCTCTGCAGTAGAAAATTGGAAAGATGTTGAACAATGTGAAGCCATTTAGCTTGATCTGAACACTTTAGAAACATAGTGGGGCCAAAGAAACTCAACTCTGACCATGAAAAAAGAAAGCACTGATATACTTTCAGTTAATGGAAAAGTTGGAAATAACTGCTTGTAGATATGTTGTTTAATGAAATGTTTTTTGGATTTATTTTTAATGGGCACGGAATTAAGAAATACCTTTCAAATCCCATTACGATTATTCTAATTTCAATTTTATTTTATTCTACTTTACATTTATGATTACTTTGCACAGATTCTTTAAACAGGTGAGCACAGAACCTCAGCTAGAATGGGAGACTATCAGCTTCATAGCAATTCTGTTGTACCCTTTCTCTTTCTTTTCTAAGCAATGATACTGAGCTTTGGGAGGAAGAGGGCATGGGCTTTCTTGGCATTGTGGTATTGTGAACACTATCACAGTCAGATTTCTTTGAATTAAATCTTTCTTTTCTGCTTTTATATGCAAGCTGCTTCCCATCTAAGAACTATATATAAGGACAAATACTAAAATAGATTTTACTCCTTACATTTAATTTTAGTTTTGAGGTGGTAATGTAATCATGACATTTCAGTAACAACAGCAAGAGGATAATGAGCTGTCTTTTAATTTTCTACTTCTTTATTCTTTTGTATTTTAAAATGTCTTCATATATGTAATTTTCTTCTGTCTTGCACACAAGAATTGACAATGCAGCATATGACATTGGTAAGTTATTCAGATCCTAAGTTAATTCAATTCTGTTCTCACCAAAGCAAAAAAATACCTTCATTTACTTCAAGAGAAGGATTCACATCACCATTCCCAATGAGAATTGGTGGCTCTGTTTAGTGGAAAATGTTAACTTAGTCTGTATTACTAACAGGGGACAGAGAAGCTGACAGGAGCCTTGTACTGAAGTTATTCTATGCAGTTTTAAGCACTGAAAGGAAACAAACAAACAAACAAACAAACAAAAACAGCAGTTTGGTATGTGTTTTGAAATTTAAGGAAAATTAAATAAGCAAAGAAATATGTTGGATAGTAGGACCTACATCAGCTGGCTAGTCCAAAAATACAAGGATAAGGAGGTTGATACATACCTATAATGTTCACCAGAGCTTTCTGAATGCAGCACTGGGTGGAAGGGCAGCTAGAATGAAAGATACTATCCATAGACTCAATCCTGCAAATGCATATGTGTGTGTGCTCTGCAACATTTGTCAACGAAACAAAAATAGCTGCATTTATGATTACTGGAGAAGCCCAACATCTATGTATTGATCAAAACACTTGCAGTTGTAATAAACAGTTAATGAGTCTCTTAAGCTCTGTTTTGCTCTTCATACAGAATGCTCCTGCAACATGATACAGGAGCTCAGCCCTACTGTGAGGAAGGGCTCTAAGTCAGGAAACATGCGATGTTATGTAAGCAACAGTAAATTAATTATACTAGTCTCTTTTGGTATGCAAACAGAGGATATTGATATAGATGTTTGCTCACAGCAGGTAAGCAGTGGGCTTGATGCAGAAACTACTAAGGGATACTTTCTATTCTTTCCTTTGCTGAAGATCAGACTATATGGTCTCTCTCCATTTTACAAGATTATTTTAACGTTTCATTTGTTTGCATTTCCTTGGAAAATCTATATACATTTTAGCACCTTGTTGTACCTTCACATTCTCTAATGCAAAAAAGAGTAACTCTGCAAAATGTCAAACCTACAACAGAGGTAAAAGAAATGCTAGGAAGTGAAGAGTAAGGATTTGTTCTTTTCCAGAGCAATATAAGGTCTTGGACAATAAAGAACTACAGGTTAAGTTAAGGTGAAGTTGTAGAGGTGTTTCTAAAGGAACACACTTCTAAGAGTGCACATTGCCCAGCAAATTTCAGGCACTGGGACAGGGGTTGAGGAAGGGCTGAGAACAGAACAAGAATTTCTCTCTGCTGCATGTATCCTCCTTGGAAAGAATGGATGTAGCACAAAAGATCACAGAAAATATCTAATCGTGTTCTGCCATCTGGGAAAAATTCCTTCTACCACATCTAAAGCTAATGCCTGTGCCATATGCTGGCAACAAAGGCTGAGGCCTTACTGTAAACTGAAAGCATTAAGCATATCTGTTCAAAGGCAATATTGCTCCTGCTGAGCATATTCTGCTTCCTCCACTTTCTCGTATTTTTCAGTTAGAAAGACTGGGTTGAAGTCTGAGTCCTTCAGAGTCTAATAGAAGTTTTATCCACCTTCAAGCTAGAGGAGACACAATTACTAGGAGCATAAGATCACAACCAATTATAGTTTGATCATTGATGCTGCAACTGTGATGGGAATTTTTGCCCAAATATACAGTGAAAGAGAGTTCTGAAATCATTCACTTCTGTGCAAAAGTGAGGTGCAAGTTTATAGAGGCATTGGAAAGCTGGGGAAAGTGATAGGAAAAGGAGCTAGCTAGGGAGTTTCTTTAGGGCTCTGCAGTGTATTATTTGCATGATTTTATTCTTGTGCAAGCCCAGCAAAACATTGAACTGACCCCAAATGAAATAAGTCTCTGCTGCAAATTTAACATAAAATTTAGTTTTTGGAAGATGCAGCTTCTACCTGCAGAGATTTTTTAGCTCTCTTTAATATGAGGCTCCTTTATTACTAAATCTCTCCTGAAGATTGAACGGTCTTTTCAAAAGAGGGAACAGGCAATGCTGATGATGTTTAGACCAAATTTTCAACTTCAACTTGGTATAGATGTTCAAGTATCTTAGTGGCACAAAAAAAAGACTTTTTCTCAACCCTTTACCAAACAATGAAAAACCTCCAGTGACAAAATCAATTTTAACATACCTGTCCATTTTAGCTCTTCTCAGTCTAACCAATACAGAGTACGTGCATCAGAAATAATGTTTATTCTCAGCATACATAGATCGATACAAGAGATAGCGCTGAAGAGATTGTGCCATTTCTACTGACACTAGAAGTTTTGACACACAAGCTGAGACTCCCACTGATGTCACTAGGAACTGCCTTAGACTGACTGTTCCCATCTTCTGCAAGACATTGGAGCTGCAGGTATCAGGACAACAGGCATGTTATCTTCTGATTCATTATATGCCTAATTATATCCACTGGACGCATTTCATTGAATAACTGGCCCAATACATATGACCATTTTTCCTATTAGAAACCCCTTACCAGAAGGCTAAGAAAAGCAGGTTGAGTTTCCACTGTATTATTCATCTAGTTTAATAAGCAGCAAAGATGCCTGATGGTTTGGGCACTTACCACTCAAAGGAAACCTCTTGTCTATTTTGCCTTCAGTAACATCGCATCAGTAGATCTCATGGGAACATCAAAGGCTTCTCACAAAGCCAAAAGCTGAAGATTCTTCATACTTAAATTCACACACACACAGACATACACACAAAAGGAAAGTAATGTTTTTTTTTTTTTTTCCTTAAGACCAATGAAGCAATAAAGTATATCATCCTAAAAGGAAAACACAGAAAGTAAACAATGAAAAGATCTCTCAGGAACCAGATCCAAAGTTTTGAGCAGGTATTAAACATTAGACATGTAAGTACTGATCTTAAATTAAACAGGTGTGATGCAGGAAGAGATCATGGACTCATCATTACCTGGAGATAAATTAGAACTCTTACTAAAGATAAAGTGCATAATCCATCTTCGGGAGAAAATTCTGCAGCTTATTTACAAAGGAGACCAGGAAAACAGTTGGAAGTATGTGGTTATACTGATCAGTTAGAGCTGAAACAGTGTGCAAAGGATGTGTCAGAGACTGAATGATTAGCAAAGTAAATACCAGACCCATAGAGAAATATGAGAATACACCAGGAAAAAAAAAAAAAAAAAAAGCCTGCACTAGCTGAAATTCTCTAGAAATTTGGAGGGCAGCTACAGAAGGCTTAAAGAATGTAGCTTTTTGAATCAGCCAGGAGTGGTGCCAGCAAAAAGAAAGATAGTTAGAGGGTTTTCTTTTCTTTTTTTTTTTCTTTTTTTTTTTTTCCCCAACAATAGCTTATTCTCAAATACTTGATGTTTTTAAATAGTTTTCTTTTAAGTTGGGCAAAGAAGACTAGCCATAAACTGTATTACAAATATTTGAGGGATAATACTTGCAAATGAAATATAAGGGATACAAAGAAGGTAAAATACAGAAAAGCCCGTATAAAAACAAAATCTTTTTGCTATTCTAAAAGCAAATTCCTTTCCCTCTCTCCCGAGTATAGAAATTACTTTTTCACTTACAAATGCATGAGTTGCAATTTATGCATTGAATTCAAAGATCTGAGCAATCTGGACAAACTTTCTCTCATCATTTAGTAAAATTCAAGAGCATTCATCACAAAATCAAGAGCATTCATCAAAAGCAAAGCCTGTCCTATCCCAGAGAATGACCAGAGAATGATTGTGTGAGCTAGTGTTGTGGATGAGGCTCGAGAAAGCAGGTCAGGCCATGTATACCAGAGAGGCTGAACTGTATGTTCATTTCTAATTCATGTTATTAACAGACAAAGACTTACGTCAATTGCAGGAGCAGAGCATACCTGCCACATGTGAGCAGTGGGTATAGGGTTGCGAATACTTTTTAAAGCCACTAGAGGGAGGATTCTTAAGATGCTGTAGAATATTGTGTCTTAGAAATTACATAAAGACTGAAAAAAAATCTCATGAGGAACACAAAATTTTAAAGTTGAATGAAAAGAACAAAATTGAAAAAGCTCTTGAAACTTGGATATGTTAGAAATTCTGGCCATTAGCGAACACACCAATGTGTAGCACAGCAAGTCCAATGGACCACGCAAGGAGTTTAAGCAGTTTCAGTAGAGAATGCATTAGACATAATTTACATGAGTCCCTATAGAATCATAGAATGGTTTGGGAAGTCAGAAGTCCCTTTAAATACCATGTAATCTACCCACCCCTGCCATGGTCAGGGACAACTTTTGCTATATGAAGTTGCTCAAAGCCCCATCCAACCTGACCTTGAACAATTCTAGGGATGGGGCATCCACAGCTTCTGTGAACAACCTGTTCCAGTGAACCACTCTCATAGTGAAGAATTTCTTAAAATCAATCTAAATCTATGCTCTTTTAGTTGTATACAGAATCTAAAAATTAGTGGAAAGCATCATCCAAGTAATAACAAAATTTTTGGAATCTGGGTTGTCATCAATTGGCATTTTAAACAGAAATCCCTTTAACATTAGGTACAGATACTCTAGATAGGGCAAAGGAAAGTTAAATATGAGACTGTGGCTCCATTGTTCTGCCTGTGCCTTTAGTTGCATCAATTTCCATTGGAATCATTTTCCCCCAACAGTGATTTCAAACAATGTATTATGAAGAAACACCTTCATAGAGAGGATTTTTAATCTACCATCTTGCTCCCTGATGGAATTCTAGAGTGGCTGACCCGTATGGCGGGTCGTCTTCTTCTGAGAAAAACAAAGCAACACTTTTCAGTGTCTTTGAAGTAGTACTAATGCTTCATCTGATTTGGTATGGACTGAAGTGATAGAGAAATCTTAGAAGACTTCAGCGGATACCATTGGAAGAGAAAGTGTCTAAAAATACTGCAGCTTGACAAAAGCATACTTTTTCCTTGGTTAGAAAAATGCTCTTAAACTAGAACATATCTCAGCATGTAGCAAGGCAATGATATGCATTGCTGAATAGCTTGACCATACATTGAGGGAACAAAAGAGTCAGAGAACTGCATTACATTATGTAACATTGAGCACTTCATCAGGGCATGGTGGTACTGATCCAGGAAGTCTGAGAATAAAGTCCGAGGAACCTGAAGAAGTGACAGCTGAAAATTCATTAAAACTATAAAGAAACTTTCATACAGAGAAATAAAAGGAAATGTTCAACTTCAGAGTGATGTGGATACTAATCAGAACAGAGAAGAACATCTGTTAAGTATAAAAGCAACTTTTTTTTAATCTTTTCATAGATAAATTATTTGTCATTCTAGTATTATGTCTCTCTATAAGAAAGCATGATGGGAAAAATATAAGTGATATTTTTCATTTAATAGAATAACTAGAAAAATAATTCTAATCAATTCAGACCAAGTGTAATATTGGACCATATGTAGCATATATCTTCTTAATGGAATAAAAGGAAAAAAAAAAAAAAAACAGAATTTGATTTAACAAAATGAGTTTGGATAATCTAAACTAAGTTATTTGGCAATGTAGGCAGCCACTGATAAAGGACACAAAAGTATGAATAATGAAATGACAGGAAACTACTTAATGTGTATTAGCAGCCACAATGGGGCATGTGATAAGCTACATTTTGTTATGCTTCATAAATGCAGCATCTCAACAGTTTTGCTCCAAATGATATGTTGAATTTTGGAGAAAACCACAGCATCTATTGAACTTTCAGGAAACAGCACAAAATTAAATATTGAATACTGCTGAAATTTGTTGTTTCTATATGCGAATTGCTCTTTTACTTTCTGATAATTAAGTTTTATCATTTTAACCCCAAATCCATATGACTAGGCAATTTTTTCACACATAAGCAGATGGTATTTTAGTTGCAAATAAATGTGGCTTTTCTTTAGGCCATTTTATTTGTAAACGTAAAAGAAAGCAGAAGAAAATTCTTCTCAAGGGTTCAGGTCATTTTTATCAAGTTTGGACAGGGTGAAACGCACTTAAGAAAAATTCATATTTAAATGCTTATTGGTATCTACTTTTGCACATTTATAGAGGGTCACGCATGCCAGGCCAGTCCTGTATTGCAGTCCTGAAAAGCCCTAACCATACTTGTACATATGGCTGGACATGCATTCATTCCTCTTTCAAACCTCCTATTTTTGACATTAAAGTGCTCATGGATCTTGCAAGGTGGCCACATTTTCTCCTAAGAGTTTGATTTTGTATTTTGAATTAAATCTATTAAAAATATTTGACCACCAAATTCAAGTGGTTCTATTCAGGCTTTATGCAAATATTAAGCAAACATTAAGCAAGGTTAACCAGAGCCAGTGACAAAACAGTTACCCACTTGATCTTGTATGTTATGAATACACATATTATAAATATATTTTGTATAAATATAAACACATATACACCTCTATCTATAAACGTAAACTAAAATTGTCAGATGTCACTTTTAAAACTGTCCCTGCTTCTGAAAATAGTTTGAGAAAACACCACAAGCATGTTTCATTTTACTTTTAGATATTTTTATCCTGTTGGAGCTTTTTTCTGCAAAATAGTTATATTACTTTTCAGATAATAGGATAGATAACCTCTATCTTCCCCACTCCTACTGAAACACAAGCTACACAAACCCATCTATCTGCTTAGTGCGAACGACAGTATTGCTGTTTTATTTATTTATTTATTTATTTTAAACTCATTCCATCTCTCAATTTTAGTTTGCCTATGAAAGAAAGCTACCAAGGAAAAATACTACATTCAAATAGATGAGAACAATTTTACTCAGCACATTTACACAGATGTCATTTTTCATCAGTTAATTGGAGACAGTTATGCCTCAGTGTTAAGCTGGGTTCATATTGATGGTAAAAATAATGACAGCATAACAAAAATGTATGACAAACTGTGTTACACACCAATTAGCAAGTCTTGCTCTGATACTATTATGAGGGAAATGAAAGGCAGATCTGGACAGAAATGATGCATTTTGTTTTGGGGAAGTCACCTTTTCTACCTTCTGAAGCAGTAACTTAGCCCCAGAAATGCCTGTAATGAGGCCTTGCAGGGACCACTTTCTCCATACGTCTTATTATAACGCTTCAGTGGGCCCCAGCCATCCCATGCTCGTTTTGCCATTGGAGACCTAGTTAGGCTGTACAGGAGATGGAGGGCAGAGCATCTATTGCAGGGACTTTTTGCCAGACACTCCATCACTAATGAAATCGGGATTTATAAGAGCAGCAGTCTCTGTCTATCTTAAATCTTGGCCTAAACAAATTGGGAAGGCAAAGTATAGCTACTGACGGGTTGAGAAAGCACCGCTGAGGATGAGAGTGATAAACCATCCGGTTCAGTGCAGGCAGTAATTTATAAAATCAACTGAGGAGAAAGTAAGATGTTTCTGTACAAAGAGAGCCATCAGTCTCTCCTTCCAAAAATACCTACTTTGTGTGTGGGTTTTTTAGTTTCAGCTTAAAGAGCTGACAAACATAGAATTGGAGGCAACAGAACAAACCTCAGCAAAGCAGCTGAGTAGGTGGCGGTGTTATAAATGAAACTGAAAAGCTCATATACGGTATTTATATCACGTCACTGAAGTGAATCACAAAATCACTGTCTGGACTTGATTGCTTTAGCAATCAACAATGTACTTCTCCAAACACCCAGACACATACACAAATCTGTTCTGAAAAATAGCCATGATCAGAATTGCATAGACTGATTTCAGCTGAAGGGGATCTAATCTGTGAGCTCCTTGATGATGCTCTGTGTCTTTCAGGAGAAAGCAATTTCAGACAGCATTGAAACAGAACTAAATGGATACGAGCAATACTGCAAACAGGCTTCCTCGAGTAACTTACAGTACGCAACAGAGTTAGCAGGAAGGTAGTGAACAGAGTTCTCATCCCTCCTCCCAATGAAATCAATAATTTCTACCCTTTTATCAAGGATGAAGGATTGTAACCACTCTGGTTGTTGACTGATAAATTGAATATTGACGGAGGGACACAGGCAGAACAATAAACCTAACCAAGGCTGTAAGGAGAACTGGAAAAAGGCTGCCTAAATTAAGCAGGGAAGCTTTTCAGCATTTGGCTTCACAGCTCATTTCCATTTCTTTTGCTTGCTTTAGTTTGTGCTGGATTTTGACAGGGCAAACTCCTGTATTTATGCTCACTGACTCTGCTTCTACTTCAGCCATCTCATCCCTCCTTCATCCTGCAGGTAAAGGTCTCCTCTATTTTCTTTGCAGCTTTGTGACTTGGATGATAAAGTATGCTATTACTTACAGATGCACCAGGACATCATGACACAACATGGATCAAAATTTTTTTCCAAGAAAACTTTTGGGAAGAAAATAAATACAAGATCATTGATATAGCTATGCAAGGATTCTCCAGTTTGGCAGTGAAAAGTGAAGTGGCTTAAAAGCCAGGGAAGTGGGACAGGAAAAAAAAAAGGAACAGAACATACTCTTTTGTGCAAAGGCCATTTTTCACCACTGACACTGTTTTAAACAAAACATTTTTATATATTCTGACGTAAGGTCTGATTTTAAACATGCTTTTTCATGGGAACCGAAAGATCAAGCTAATCTGTGAGTGGAAGCAAATATCTTCCGATTATGCATGTGCCTGGAGGTGGCAGAATGTACTGAGTGGTCCAGGATAAACTGGTCAATATTTTCTGTATGAAAAAAACACACACTTTTGTTTTTCTTTTTTCTTACTACTTCTAGCCTTTTCTTCCTGCTTTCCTAGCTGGTACTTGTGTAGGGTAAAGGATATTTTACACCTTTGCTTAAAAATCCCTTAATCACCAACCTGGAAAAATGTGGTGATTTCTTTTCCTTTTTGTAAGGAAGGCAATACCATTTAGCAAAAACTCAGCACATCAATGCTTTTAAGTTCACACTCAAAGAAAAATAAAAAAGTTGCTATTAAATTCATGTTTTAGAATAGCATGATAAGAAAATTTATTGCATAATTCTTCCTTTTTATTGAGTGCCATCATTGTAAATGCAGGTGAGATGGCTTGTATGTTTCCGTAGCCATCTGCTCCGCTTCTCTGTTAGCTTGGATTTTACCCATGTTACCTGATGTGATCTTTATCCACCCTGTCTTGAGCAGGGGTGAATGAAGAAAGAAAATGGAAGTCTTCTAGAGGACTAAGAGTCCAAAGCTTGTCCCGTTGTTCTCCTGCAAATGACTCTCCTCATACAGGCATTTGCACATCAGGAAGTTTTCCATCTAGTATCTAGGATCCTCTGCCCTGAAGCCGAGACCTGGACTATCTCTGCAGGGCTCTCACTTGTCACCACTGCAGGCTTTTTTTATTGCAGGACACTGAAGCATGTTATAAAGGGGGGCTCCGTACCTACTCATCCTTCCCTGTTCAAGTGTATCAGAAATAGAGACACCCGTGCTCAGCAGCCTGAGCTGGGGGCAGGCATGGCAGTACCTTCCCTGCCTGGTAGAGAAAAGAGGGAAAAGCAGCAGGTTGCCCCATTGCAAGGCTTCCCCTTTGGAAAGGCACCCTTGTGCTTTCCCTTCGCAGAAGAATAATCTAACTGTTGGCAATTTATTTTAAAATCTATTTGCTGGAGTGCTGCAACTAAGCAGCTCAAGCAGCACATTGGCAGGAGCATTGGCTGGAGTCTTTTGTCTCTCCCCGAATGGCTGAAATTCATTACAGAGAGGCCATAAATTGGTAGAAACCCTCGCGCTGAGACACCTCAGAAACTTCCCAGGCCATTCACAGCTTCAGCTGTGACTCTGCGAGCTGAAAGCTTCCGCAGCGCTGGCAGCAGTGATGGACGGCTCACAGGGAAGGGCTGAGGAGCTGCAAATGGGCACCTTCTAATGGAAACTGGATTAATGGGCTCGGTGGGTTAGCTGCAAGGCCTGGATTAACTAATTATGAGCCCAACAGTGAGCTGTCTTGTGCTGGGGATTGGCAGGGGAATAGGAAACAGCTTTTTTTCTGATGGGGACATACCATGCTGAAGTCCATGGGGAAACAGAGGTGCAGGAGAAGCAGCCTGCTCCGTGCCCCCCACGCTGCTCCTCTGCACCTCTCCACTCTTATTTCATCCCTTGCCAGTTTATTAGAATACCCTCTGCTACTGCTCCTGTTAAGTACAGCTTAATACATAAAGCTTTTTGGAAGCTCTCAAGACTATATTTAATGGCAGTCAGTTTGCAGTGAGGGATAGAAATTTTTCTGCACGGTCCCATGCAGATGGCAGAGTATCCCCTGGGGATGAAAACCAGTGTCCAAGAAACTTCCTCACAAAGCTTACACTGAGATGGGTGCTCAACCCTGTCCCTTGTACTCAACTCCATGAAAATAAACAAACAACAATACAGGAAAAAGTAAAAAATAAAAAACCCAACAACCGACCTTTTCAGTTCAATTTCCTGCTCTCACCACCACAAAAAGATGCCCAGCTCCTTTCTTTCTGCACTAGATTCAGTTAAACCTTTCAGACAGGGCTTATTTCCACTTTCCAAAGAGAAGAATATCCATAAACAATTTTTTTTTTCACTAATTCTCCCTTCTCTTTTCATAAATATAAATTAAATACATTAGAGACTCTTGCCTGAATTTGGATTTGGTCCCACAATCCCTTCTAAAAAGTAGTGCCAATACTTCTATTGTTATCTGCATGCACATCATGCTTAGGTGCTTAGTAGTACTGTGCAAACAAATGGTATCTGAAAAGATGGCTTTTTTCCTCATATAAAGCTCTATCCCTCTTCTATTCCTGTTTGCAGAGCTGCACATCAGCTTATAGTCTGGAAGTTATGTAAGTTAATTTATCTTAACTTTATATTTTTTGCCATTTTCTTTCTTGCTCTCAAGAAAAAAAAATAAATTGAATTTCCTATCAAAAGGCTTTTCCTATCTAAAATTGATTTTAGTGAAATGGGGTCTTTGTGTGAGTTCTGTGCTTGTGTAATCCTTGCTAAATGTCTTTACAGGTTGGTGAGTTAAATCTCATGACCCAGATCCTGAGCTTCTTAATTCTGTCTTCATTCAAGCAAACACCACTGGAATCAAAGAGAGTTTGCCTGAGTAAAAGACCTTGGGGTTTATCCCAGGAGAGTAAATAGTGCTTAAGCTTCAGAGTAAGTGCTGAACTCTTTAACATTTTGTTTGCTGATATTGATTTTTTTGTACCCAAAGAAATTTTTCGGCTCTACATTAGAGAGTGAATCATTGCTTAAATAATGCACTACTGGAAATACACAGTTTCTACCAACTACAGTTTGCCCTGCAAGATAAAAGTTTTGCATAGTCTTTATGTTGTGGTGTTCTAGCAATACAATAGCATGCTATAGGATTAGGTCTACAACGTATTGCATTATATACTCATGAGTTACTGTGGTTATCTTTTGTTATTGTGTTTTTTATTTCCTTTCTCAACTCACACTTAGTCTGAAGAACTTGATCTTTCTAATAGTAAATAAAAATCATGGAGACTCCCATCTCCTCTTTAACATGCTGCTTCCATATTGATTTTAATTGAGTTACTGGGTTTGTAACATTGCAGGGAGAAAAGGCAGATCTGCAGAACCCATTATAAACATTATAAACAGTATATACATAAAAATTAAATGGAGTAGACCAATCAGCCTATCCCAAAACATTTTCACTTCAGAAAAAAATAAGAAAAAAAGAAACTATTTTGTCATAATATAGTGGTTGTACTATGCATACTTCTCTAAATTCTATCTTTCTCCCTACAGCCATTTCATGGATATAAAGATATTTTTCTGGCTGGCTTTGATCATTTTTAAACCAGAATTTGTTCTGTCACTTAAAATGGGCTGACTATTTCTCTACCTGTCGGAAGAAGCAGACTTTCACAACCACCAATTTGTTGCCCTTGTTGCTAACAGAAGGGACCACAGTCTAGATTACCAAATTAAAAACAAACTTGCAGATTCTGAAGCTGCCGAGAAATTGGGCAGCAATTCATTCCAACTGTCTCCTTCTCTTCTCCTCTAATGTCAATGAAGGCCTCCAATTCTCCAACCTTCAAAATCAGAGACAAATACAAATAGCAGCTGTTGCTTCTGCTGCTCTGAATAATTCATGACAGTTCCATTTCAGTTTTGCAATGTTATTTGTATCCTACAACATATAGGGTAGGGCAGTTCTACAGGAGGATTCCTGAATTTTCAAGATATGCAATACAAAAACATTTCTGGAAAATAACAGACTTACTCTTTTTTTTTTTTTTAATCTTATGTGTACCCTCTGAATTCATGCTAAGATATGAAGTTCAGAAACACTCCTTGAAAAGACTTCAGCTAACAGAGGATTTGTAATGCACACTTTATAATATTAAAAATCCTAGCAAACTTATTTACTGCTTAGTTGGAAGTCCCCAGACTGAAAATCTGGAGTAGGTAACCTTGCACTTTACCAGGGGTTGGGACAGCCTGTCTGGGTTGTGATTTCTCTATCCAGTTTTGGGACTGATGAAAAAAAATCATAACTACAGACAGCTGACAATTTTTCAATAACTATTTTTAGCTAATGTGTGCTAGTGTATGAAAATTGAAATGAGTCATAAAACTGTGACAGTTTTGACAAAACCTCCATGTTTCAATATTGTCAAACTGAAACATGACACTAGTCAAAAGGACTTTACAAAAGTTTTAAAAATAAAGTTAAAAAAAAAAGGAAAAACTAAAATAAGATATGTTGAAATTTTTAGTGTTAACTTCTCAAAGATATTCCGTTAACTTTTATATCAATCCTGAATGATATTTCTTTTCTTTCTTTTTTTTTTTTTTCACTCTGAGATCTCAAAAAACTCTCATGTAATGGCAAAACAGTACTCTACAGTGATATAAATGCTGAAAGCACTAACATGCTGGGACACTTCCAGAAACACTCAGGAAACTACAATAAGTAACATTAGCACATGGGAAACTGCTGTTTCTTGTGAAGTGCTGTCCCTAGAGAAATCCTACAGAAAGGGAACTGTGTGGTTGCTTTAATAAATAGTTTCACTGAGAGTTGGAAGGAGATTGTTATATCACTTTTTTTTTTTTTTTTTATATATATATAGAAATGACCTCACTTCTAAATATCAATCCAACCACCTTTAAGTTACTCTTAATTTTCCTATTGGGCACCATGTTTAAATTTATAAATATTTTAGAAAAAATGCTCATCCCTGCCATGGTTTTGGCTGGGATAGAGCTAATTTTCTTCACAGAGGTTTGTATGATGCTGTGCTTTGCGTGCGATGAGCCCTACTTTCCTGGAAGTGGCTGAAGATCTGCTGCCGATGGGAAGTAGGGAAAGAATTCCTTGTTTGGTTTTGCTTGCGCACATGCCTTTTGCTTTACCAATCAAACTGTCTTTACCTCAACCCCTGAGTTCTTGCACTTCTACCTTTCTGATTCATCCCACCAGGGGAGAGTGAGCGAGCGGCTGTATGGTGCTGAGCTGCCTGCCGGGGCTAAACCACAACAGTCCCTGATATGCATGTGTTACAGTGATGGAAGTTACTCACAGAGCAAATCTGGAGGTCTTTTACACAGGGCATCCCTTCAGCAGCCTGCAGAAAGAAAAAAAATCACAGAAATGAAAGCAAGAAAGAACTGGTTACAGCATCAGGGGCTCGCTAAGACCCAGCAGAACATTTTTGTGCAGTCTGGCCATACTTTTTTTTTTTTTTTTTTTCCAAAACCTCTTGCAGACCAAGCCCTCAGCTGCAATGGCTTTGTCACTGCTTTCATCTCCCCCTTTGGCCATGCAACCCTGACCCTGCCAAGAGAGGGATGTTGCAGGACAGACTGAGCCGAGCCACTCTCCCCAAGAGCTCTCTCTCATTTCCTTTGTTGTTTTCTCTAGAACTGCTCTGGATGACTCCTCCGTTGCATTCTCAAATTATTTTTGAGGAAAATCCAGAATGAACTAACCAACCAATGAATGAACAAGACTGTACCAGCAACCACGGGCATCACCAAGATATTGTTTAGTGCTTGCCTGCTAACGGAGCTGCCTCATGCAGGTTTCACTGCAATTCACTGCATACCTGTGACACAGCACCCATTAAACCCAGACCAAGACCTATGTGTAGAACACACCCGGATGAGATGGCAGTGGGTCACACGCAGCAGAAGGTCGGAAGGTCAGCAGTACAGAGCCTTACAACCAGTGTTGCTCCTGCTGACAGTACAAGCCTACCTGAGGGAAGGCAATACGAAGACTTTGGATCAAGCTCTTTATCTATTTGCTTTCAATGTGTATTTGCTGCATCTAAGTGCAGAAGCCTGTGTTTTAGTACTTCAATATATAACCTTGGGCGTACACTGCTGAGATGCTAGTTTCTAAAGAAAGCAGACCTACCTCTACCAAGTAATAAAATGCTGTTTTCATATTCTCTGCTTTTCAGAGTAGAATGGTCTGTAGATTTAACATCTTGCTAAACACAAAGCAGAATCTAAATAGGTAAGTGCCCTTAGAGATTTTCTCCCACAAAATTCAGTTCTGTAAATCCTGGTGTGGTGTCCTCCAGGAGGTAAAAGGCGTCCCCCTCTGGGCCTCAAGGGCTGGGTCTGCACCACCCAGCAGGGCCATTTCAGGCCAAGACTGACTCTGGGCATTTGCTCTTGCAGGCAGTTCTCAGGCTGAGCAGAGAGAGGACATTCAGGTATGGGGAACTTCCTGGGTCTCTGCAAGAGAAGGTCCAGATCGTCTGTTCAGGCTGGTTCCACCAGCAGATCGATGAGCTGGGACAGCAGCTGCCTTTCTTTTCAGGAACACAAGCAGGAATGCCCCAGATGTGGCCCCGTGAGTGACACCTGCCAGTGCTGTCATCTGCTCTGCCCTGGATGCAGTGGCATGGGTGCCATCCACCTGACTTGTTCGCAGGAGCATGGGCATGCATGGGAAAAAGAGATTGGAGGTAACTGATGGGACCAGATTTTAATAATTGTGTTCAAACGAGGCACCTAGCTCTATATTCCCTACAGATAGTTGATTCTTGACATGACGCAGAAATAAACTGTCAGCTGTGCAGCAACGCTGTCATCATAACTCTGCATTTACTTTTGCTGGTGCTTGCAGGTGCATTGTGCAGCCTCAACTCCCAAAGGCCAGTCCCACTCAAAAAAAAAAAAAAAAAAAAAAAAATTCCAAATTCACCAGTAGTCACATAGCAAGGCTCAGAGTTGGTAAACCAAAAATATCCTTATGGTTTTCATGTCAGAGTGCAAGACAACTTCAGAGAGTTTCCAGCCAGAAGTACTCTAGGGTATGGAGAAGCCATCAGAACAGATGATCACAAAGTGAGGGGAGGTGGGAAAGATAAAGTGATTTTATGACATGCACCAAAAGCATCACATGCTGGCTTGCAGCTGCATGCTTGTGCATTCATCAAGAGACACTGGGGACAAATCACCTAAGGAAACCTGGCATTTCTCATCTTTGATGTTAGTATCAAAACATATACTTGTTCCAGTCCTGCTTGTTTGCAGAACACTACCCTGACTTCAGAGCCAATATTTTATTCCTTCCTTTTTTAACCTGGCATCTGGTGTATCAGATAGAAACTGGCACCAGCATAAATAAAATTTCAAACTAAAAATAATGAGCTGCATGTGTGTAACTCGTTTTGTTTTTTAGTTAATTGTCCCTAATTTATGCAGCTGAAGTGCCTTGCAGTTTCCTATGATTAAAGGCTACTGTGTTTAACAGTCATGGAATTCATTTGATATCAATATAAATGAACTATAAAGCATGTCTATGATTTCTTTCTGAATAATATTAATGCATTTCTCCTTAAATTGTTCAATAAAGAATGAAATACACCTGATCTGTAAATTCCACAATGACATTTTTAGAGCTTTAACATGAATGAAAAATAAATCATAATAGAATATATTTTTCCTAATATGTATATAAAATTATTGTGCTAATGGAGTGCATTTATAGAACCACAGCTTTATTAAAAATGGAAGCCTGGGTCCTCAAAATTAGTAGAAAATCCAAGAAGTGAATCTCAATCACAATAATGCTAGAGTAAAACACAGGAGAAGGAAAGCCAAAAGAGCAACTCCTGCACAATTTTTCAGTGATTCCTCATTCATCAACCTTCGTAAGCCCTTGATTCAGAAAATCACTTTAGGCAGACACTTAACTTTAAGCATGTGCTTAAGCTCCCCTCTTGCCTGGAGATGGTGTTTGCTGAACCCACAGAGAGTTAACGAACCTCACACTGCGGTGTGCAAAGCCAACACAGTCGGGGAAAGATTCACACTGACGGCTTCTATTTTTAACTCGGTTTCCTAAACACAACTAGTTACACGTCTAGGTCTTCTTTCTATCCCTTTCCCTTTATAATCTCTTGGCTAATTAAAACCATATTTGCCTGCATCAATCTGTACAATTAATTAGTTACAACCAGATATCTCTGAGCCGCCTCAAAGGTACGTTGGTCCCACAGATTACAATGGACAGGTTGGTGAAGGAGAGATTCCTCTCTCCGTACCAGCACAGTAAGGAGGTTTCCATCAGAGCTCAGGCCTTATCACACCCCAGAGGTTTGAATTGTCAAGCCCAAGCCCATAGGAAGTCAAAAGTCTTCAACTCCAGAGCTCAAAGAGCTACATCTTTCCTTCGGGGCTTGGGGCCCAACAGGAGAGGTAATATCTACATCTTTTTCTACTCTGTTGGTAAAAGGCAAGCATTTCCTAATTACAGCATGGAACAAAGCATGTGTACAGGGTTGCCAAGGAAAGCAGCTTTCGTATAATCAATGCTCTGTTAAGAGCCTGAGGGCAAAATGTTCTTCTTAAAACTACACAGATGATCTTGACACAGATAGTCAGCTCTCCTGGTATGTTGCAGAATGCTATTGATAGCATTGGGATGTGCAGAGAAGAATTTTGATTAAGGATTTATGGGAGATAATAAAATTGCCACTGATGAAATATACAATGAAACAGCTGACCTAATATTTAGAAAATAAATAAATAAATTACACACTAATGTTGGGACAAAATACAGGCAGTTATCTTATTCAAATGTTTTCCATTAAATCTGCCTGTTTGCAGGTTGTGATGATGCCATACTCTATCTTCCTCCAAAAAGTCCAAAACAAACCTCATAAAAAGTTATTTTTTCCATTCAATTTCTAGCAGTTCACAGTCTGATTTTTTAAATTTTATTTTTTTTTTGTAGATTTTCCATATGAAGAGCATATGAAGAGCTTTACTTCTCTGCAAAAATAGGAAACTTCAAACTTCAGATTTTCACATTTCTAAATTGTTCCTTGGCACTACAGTTCTATTTTCAGTTAAAAAACAAAGTAGGCAATCTGAAGTCAAAAAGAAAAAAAGTTGAATATGGGCTCATAAAAAAGGAAAATAATTGTAGGAAATTAATTCAATCTTTCAAGAGGAAGATGAATGTAAGATACTATGTTAGCATGATTTTATTTATATATTTAAGAGACACACCTAACATGATGTGTTAGGATAGGTTTCAATAGCAAATTCTTCTCTAGTATTGATTAGTACTTTTGTACTTCTATAATTTGTTAAAAAAGGTAAAGAGAAACCAGAAGCACAAAAATTTGTTCTTATGTTTTATTATTCTAGAACAAACTATAGAAATAATGGGTCCAGCTTGAAGAAGGATAGCATAAGAGTCACATTAGTCCAGCATTAAGCCTACCATAAAATCTTAAAATTTTACATTCTTTGGTTGTTTCTGTTATTAAATGATATTTTCTATTACGCAACTTGGGTATCCATTCTGCCAGAGTAGGGAAAGCTGAACTACAATGGTTTGTTTTGTTTTCTCCTATTTTCAGCAAAGCCTTTTTAGTTACTATTAATGTAACAGAAAATTCATCTTAAGGAAAACGAGGAACGATGAACTGAAATATTTTTCGGCTTTTAACAAGAGCCACCAGTAAAGCTTTCATATCTTCAAATATGTTTAGTTTATGTGAAAGAGAGAGAGAAATTACATGTCATATTTCCAATTCAGCACTAAAAAAATAGTTCTTTTCTTCCTCATCCTCCCCCCACATCATCATCTTGGTGCATAAGTTAATGTACAATCCGTATATAAAAGAGTAAAAGCCTTTGGTAGCTACCTATGCAAAATACATGTGTGTAGCATATGATGTGACACATATTTACTATTCATGCACTTTAGGGAAATAAATGCACAGTATCGTGGGGGAAAATATTTGACAAAATTCCTGAAGTTGCAGTCAGAATATGCATACACACACACAAAAACATGACAAGTTTCACTGTTATTCTACATTTCTTTTGTTCAGAGACAGCCATTTTCTAAACTAATTGGAGGAAAGCTTCTAATTTCATGGTTTGGAGAGTGGAAAAAAACCCCACAGCTTGACCCTTACACTATTCTTCTGTCTCACTGTTTAAAATTCATGGTCTGGTAATCTGCTTTTAACTGACACTCTACTTACAAAAGGGCCTTGCTAAAATATTTTCTGACAATGAAATATGATGCGATTAACCTCTTGCCATACCTACTCCCTCAAAGAATGCAGACAGCATATTGCAGGCTGGCAACATTTAGCAGTTTGGTGAAATAATAGTCTTAACGAAGCTTACATCAATTACTGATTGCAGAGTCAAGGAGGCTGATTTGGGAGATGCTGAATTTTGCATCTTCTATTTATCTGCATGGGAATGGATGGCGTTCAGCGCCTCAAGACCATGGCTGCATTTAGTAATTAGTCATGCCATGGTTCCCTGGGCCTGGTCAGGGAGTGATGCATTTTGGGATGATGCAGTACACAAAAAGAGGGAAAGTGCATGAAAGAATGAGCCTGAGATCATTCTCTTAAGAAGGCTCAAATATACATATAATTTGTATGCATATACATATACTATGGATCTACTGCATAACTTGTTTTTACCTATCCTGCCCTTGTATCAAATGTTACTGGCCAAGGAAGGGGAGGAGAAAGTAATTAGCTCTGCTAAAGAAGCACTGGCTGCCCCAACTCAGAACCAACAATCTGTCCCTTAGGTCTTGGCTTTCTAGTTTCAAGAAATGGATGAGGCATCGTGGCTGGGAGGACTTCGGGCAGGTCCCAGGTGAGAGCCCTGGGGAAGATGGGTCCTCAGCTGGTCACGGGGAGCAGCTCCCTGGCTATTCCTGGCTCTCAGTAGGTTTGCATGTCTGTCTATTCCTCCTTTGTTTTAACTTTAATCTAAGCCACCTCTGTCTACAATGTTATTTGGGACAAACCAGTGTATTCCACAGGACTAGGTGCAGAGTATAACACAGGATCACAGTGCTGCAGGCAACAGCCCCTGGCTGAGCTGGGAGAAATATGACAGGTCCATAGTACAAAACCTTCTCCATCTCACAGGGGAGTCTCCTAATGCTTCCCCTACAAAGTCTCCACTCCCCCCTCCCCACCCTTCTCTTGGAGTGGCTAGAAGTGCCAGCTGATCTACAGGATTTTGCCACGTCTGCATCCACGTAACTTGCTTGCCTGATACGATCTCGTATCTGCCATCAGCCACCACTGACAAGAACAGCAAGCATTGCATGCTCTGAAGTGACCCTGCACTGATAAGCTCGTTGCCATTTGTTTCTTAGGCCAGTAAGGAGAGCACAATCCCCCCCGAGCAGATAAAATGATCCGAACTCCCTTCAAGTGCAGAAGTCAGATAAACCTCCAAAATCATCATGTCATACAAACCATGTGATGAACATGACATTTTGTTGTGTGTTTGTGAGTCACCAATTAGCCGTCAGAGAAAGGAGATGAAGAACATTATTTCCTTTATTTGACAGCCTGCATGCTTTATGTCCGTGAGCACTGGCATTTTCTATGGGGTTTCTGGAATTTGTATGTTAATGTCCATCCCCAGTTTCCCCTCACCCAAACTATTCTGGTGAGATATAGATAAGCTCTTATATTTCAATATGTATATAAATTCATTTATAAACGTTATTTTTCCTGCTGAAATATCTTTTCTTTGTTTGCTCATTTTGTCTATATAATACACCGATACACAGACACAAAATGAAATAACCAGAATTTAACTTACATTTAAAAGTGCTGCGAGAGAGAGGAGAAAAGAATGGAATTATATTTCTTTTCCTGGTTTTAAAAAGATTTCTTTTATGTGTAAGTTTGAAATGCATGACCTTCTTTGGTCTTTAAAAAAAAATAAAGTCAATTCATCTGTAGAACTGTATCAACTCTCATAGCAAACCACTTCAGTGAGAAAGCTATTGTATAAGTAATTTTCTTTCATCATAATAGAAGGAATGAACTAGTTCAAGTTCATATTAATGAAGAAAACTAGTTATTACATGGATGTTTTCAAAATCCCATTTGTGAAAAAGGTTGCTTTCATGCATGATCACAGCAAATATTAATGTTCTCATTTGTTAGTTAACCTGTTTCTTAGGAACATTTATTTATAATTGATAAAAATGGAATCAAATCTAATTTAATAATGCAACCTATTAAGGAAATGGAAGCAGTGATAAAACCCCACTAGTTACGATTAAAGTCCTATTGGGAGCTTCAACTGTTTCTACTCATATTAAGCCACAAGCAGGAAAACAATTGGAGAAATTTGGAACCAGTAATGTCTGTGATCAGTGTAATACATTAAGATGCAACAAGCCTGAAAGATGAACTCCATGCAGCTAAACAGAGAGCTCAGGGACCAGACTGAGAAACTCCTGCTCTTCTGGAGAAATACTTTATTCCTTACACAGACCCATGAGAACGCAAAGGGCTACTTTTTCTTGTACTCTTCAGTATGAAAACCTGATCAGAATACTGCTCATGGCTATTCGTTTCTTATAATGCCAGTTTGGGACTGCCTGGTTATTTTCAAGTTAGGAGCAAAACAATAGCAAAAAAAGCCTTGATGGTTTATCAAACCAAAGATCTGTTCTACTAATGCCAGACTGTCAACTTAAAAAACAGCAAACCAAACCAATCAACCAAATACCTCAAAATTTCAGTTATACAAACATGCACGACTTTTTCTTACTTTCTTTCCTTTTTTCTTTCTTTCTTTCTTTCTTTTTTTTTTTTTTTAAATTCAAAATGTCTTTCGTGGCTTATTTATAATAAAATTGTCCCCACAGCACTGAGAATTTTGTGTAACATTTTAGAAAGAGAGGTACACAATTTCAAGATCAAAAAATGCAGTTGCATATTGCCCCTTCCTTTTTGCAACCTACTGTAATTTCAGAATCGCAAATTAGGATCACAGAGAAATTGCAGACTCCAGCCACAGCTTTACTGATTTCATGATGTTCTGTGTTGATATATCCCAACTTACACTCAGATTTGTTTCTGAGATCTCTAAATATTCAGACTAAAATGTGGTTTGTTTTTTTTTTCCTCTCTGTGAAAAGTTATCATCCTGCCTCTAAAACTTTCTTCTCTGTGAAAATGACCAGCTGAAAAAATCATAATGAAAAAGCGTTAGAGAAAATAATAGAAAATGTTAATTTAGGTGTCACACACTTCTTGTTTTTTTTTTTTTTTTTTTTTTNTTTTTTTTTTTTTTTTTTTTTTTAATTATTATTATTATTTATGTGCTGTAGGTTTTTTTGTTTGTTTTTTAATTTTTTTTTAATTAAGTGGGGAGGAAGACAAAACAATGCATTAATACACATCTATTCTTTAATATGGAATAAGCCTTGAAATGAGGATCATTTGCATTGTGACATTGTGGTTGAAGCAGAAACTTCAATAATAAAAGAATATGCCAGAACAGCTGCTAAAATAAAGCATTTTATCTTAAATAAAGAGACACTCAGAAGTCTTAAATGAAGGCACCGAGGAGATTTCTTAACAACTGTTTTTAATTTTTATTAAATATTGGAAAACTGACCACAAATTCTTGGGATTTCCCTGGTGAAACCAGCTACTTCTAGTTCAGGGAATCACTGGGTATAGTACTGGGCCTAACCTTGGATTCCAGCAAGAAAGAGAAAACTAACTGCAATTACCACCAAGTCACTTCATTTCTTGGGAGGCAGATCTTGTTAAAACATTTCTTTCTGGTAGGATTACAGCTCTGGCTGCCATGGCACCTGTGGTGGGAGCTTAGTGTTCTCCAGAGGAGCTCGGTTCGCGCCACACAGAAGACTCAGCACAGGAGGATGGGATTTCAGGGTTAAGTGGTCACTGCACAACAAGGCCCAAAACCCAGGCTGGCCAAAAGACATCATGCATCACTGCACCAAGTGTGCTTGTGTCTGCAGGATAGTCTTAGAAATCAGTGAGTCAGGAAACAGCCCAAATATCCGTTTTGAATAAAGTGGTGCTGCCAAAAATCAGTTTAAAATCCTGATTTTAATGGACAAGAGGAAAGTAAAAGAAAGGGAACATCATTCCTTATGCATATGGTACTTGTATTTGTAAAATCCTGGTGATTTTAGGAACTGCAATATGCTGCTCTGTTCTGATGTCCTCTACTGAAAAGAGCAAAATAGCAAAAAAGCTTAATAAGGGCCACAGAACTGATTGAGAAATTAAACAAACAAGTTGCATCCTTTATAATATAAGAAGCGGAACTTAGCAGAAAGAGAAAACAAGATGTGACATGGACACTGCTACGCTTTACGATATGGAAAGAAATCTAAGAGTGAAGATTTTTAGCTTCGTTGACAAAGATGTAAGTACCTGGATGAGAGCTGGAGATAAACTTAATCTAGAAATCAGGAATGCATTTTTGAAGGTATCCTTGAAGGCAATTCTGCACTGAAGCATTTTGTTGGAGGAGATGGGCTGACTAATCATTTAAAATGATATAAATAGTAATAATAAATATTTAGAAAACAAAAGCTTACAGCAATCAAAATCACTTACTTTTTTGAATAGAGCAAAAATTGTTTTGACGGGAAAATGAATTTTCAGGGGGATATTCATTTTGCCATCTTACAGAAGTGTTTTGACTTTTCATTTCAAAATAGTAGGTGCTTTTCTTTGAATGCATCTTTTTCTTTTTCAGAGTAACACAACAACAAACATTTCACATTGAACTAACTTTTGCAGTTACCCTGAAACAACAATTTTCTGTTTTTGCCAGAAGTAGAGGAAAAAAAAAAACAACAAAACAACAGGTTAGCTTGAAAGCAGTTCATCCCTTCCCCACTCTGCCACATTCTCTGGCACACCTCATACCCAAGAATGTGATGTGTTATGATAATCTAAAATGTGTCTTTTTTTTTTTTTTTTTTTTAATAACTGATACTAGAGAAAAGTTAAAGATGCATGACTTACTAGTCCTCTCTGGGCTTCGAATTTCTGGGTCAGCCTGTACGTGCAGTCTTTGGGGAGTACCAAATGCTTCGCATGATTCTGACCGTGCTTGTTAGACCTGTAGTTCTGCAGGAAGACACTGATTATAACAAAATCTCCTGATCCAGTATTAATGAAAGTTATCTACGTAAAACCTCATTTATCAGCTTGAAAGGTTGCGTATACCAGGAGGTTAAGTGAGGTATTTTTCATGCCTCTACCTTTCATGCTTCGTGCTTAAAATTAGGAGATAACTGAGCTTGCCTTTAATCTTCTGCAGTGCCAGGTACTCCAAACTACTAATGAAGTAGTTATAACGTGAGATAATCAGTATTGCACAAAAATTATTAACAGTTTTCAGGACCAAGCCCTGGTATAACTGACACAATTAACACTTTGCTAACCAAAATACTATTTACCTGAGAAAACCACACAAAGGATTTTTTTTTTCCCCCGTTCATCAGAATGAATCCCTGTGAAAGTGGCAAGTTCTCAGCTCAGGGACCAAAGATTTCTGTTCATCCCTACAATACAATAAAGGTGACAAAAGTGCCAGTCAATAGTACTTGCGTAGATTTTGTTTCTTTTTGCGAAAGCCTTGCCCAAGAGGAACTAACCCCTATACATTGAACTGCATCTCTTTAGGTGACAATCACTAGCCCCCATAGATACAGGCTCACTTCAGCTGCTGGAAGTGTACCTCACTTTTATTTTTTAACCTTGTAGTGATCACTAGTCTGAAAACAAATCACCTCCATGAAAGTAAGAAGTAAAACTTTAGCTCCGGGCTCTACCAGTCTATGAAGTCTTTATTGTTTCTTCTACAATTTCTTTCAAATCGTTCTGCACATCTGCAGTACATAATCAAATTGACTTTTCATTATGCAGTTCTACTGCAGCACATCCCCTGTGCTGAGCAGAAATATTTGGATTAAAACAAAAAACAAAAACAAACCAACCAACCAACCAACCCACTGTTCTCAGAGAGACCATATAGTACAGATTTTGTTTATTAGCTTTAAACTCCATGTAAATTATAGAGGGATTATATCCAAGAGTCTTAAAATCTTGAATTCTAACGAAGGCCAACCATACTTCATGGGAAAATTAAGACATCAAAGGCTGCCATTTCCGAAGCAGATTTGTAAACATTTTTGATGGTTCCATTAAAAATTGCATAAAACAGCATGTAGAATGAGCAAGGAAATATTTACAAAAACATCTAATATACAATATTTACTTGAGCATTAATCCATGTCAAACAGAGCCCTTTATTACATAAATGCAACATATTCACGCAACCGCTCCCTTATAAATATTTCAAATATTACCTCAGTCTGCTGGTACTGTTATACCAAAAGGATGGCAATTAAAGTACATGCCATACTGTTACAGATAAAGTTAAAATAATATTTTTTTTGTGCATATTTAACACTTCTGAGGAAGCCTGTAGTGCTTACAATGATTCAACAATAATTCCCCTAACTAATTTTCTTCTTGACCTCCCTTCCCACTTTTGGTTAGAAGTTAATAGAAAAGAATTTACAAAACAGCAGTGAAGCCCATGTTTGCTGGATTAAATGAGATGTGCTGAGAAAGCAAGCACGAAAAGGGGAACTCCCGAAACTCCACACCTCAGTCCCTCACCTCTGTGGGATGCTGAGTTTCCCTTCTCCAGTAAGAGAGATAAAGCTTCCCATTAAAACACCCCAGCTAATTTTGTTCCAGTTATTTAAGCGGTGTGCCAGAACTGACTCAGCCGCGCTGTGCCTGGCAGAGGACCTGGTGGCTGGAAGGAGCCCTCTGCTCCCTGGCTGCTTTAAATAGCACCTCCCTGAGAGGGGAGATCAGCAGCCAGGGATTGCCAGAATTTATATAAAGTCCTCATGGAGCTCCATCTGCCAGTTTTCTGGCTGCTTTGCCAGCACAAGCACTAGGACAGATCCAGCAGCTCTTGAAGGAACCGGTTTATTTTCTTTCATCTTCATTAAAGATGCTCATATATAGCAAGCAGCAAGAAAAAAAAAAAAGCAGTAAAGCATTATTCATCCCAATTACTTCTATCCCTCCAAAAGACTAGAATACAGTGCCATGTCAGGAGAAAACCAGGAAATCTTTACAAGGTGATCTTTGTTTTCCCTTTTGTTAGATGTTAAGCTGCCCCCAAAGAGAATTTTTAGCAGTTATTTTAAGTAGTTTCAGGCATGAGCTGGTGCAGCAGCAACCCTAACATCTCTCTCAGTGTGTGCAGGGGCTCAGATTTCTCCCCAAGATATTATCGCATGAAAACTTTGTTATATACACGGTCCCAGAGCAATTCTGCCAAGGAAGCCTGTAAAATCCTGATTTCAGAGAGTTCAGTGAGTGTTTTGCCAGTGACTTCACCAGGACCAGGGCTTCAGCCCTGAAGGTGATACCAGATCTCACTGATAAACAGATCTCAAAATCCCTCTGTTCTCCTCAGCAGTTGTCATTTATTTATGTACAGAGTCTGAATTACAGCCTGAATAAAAGTGATTTCAGATGGCCTATTCATCAGAAAAAAAGTATAAAAGCTTCCAGAATTAAGCTTAAATCTTTAGAATATGATCATGCAAAATATAAAATACTTTTGAATCAACCTTCAGTAATGTGAATATTGCTTGTTGGGGAATGAATTCAAATCCAAAATGAAACACTGCTCTTCCGGGGATGAAAAGAAAAGGTACAAAAAATCTTCGCTTTCGTTGATAGTTTCAAGCTGCCCATACCTTTTCATGCTTTGGAAGAGAAAATACTTGGAATTGATATAGCACAGTTGGGAAGACTTCTCCTGGTCAAGCATGCCAGAAATCCTTTGAAAACACAGTTTCTGAAAAGTTTACAGCAGCTGATTTGTATAGACTTGCACAGTTCAGATAAACCATGCTCGAGTGTCCGATTATCCAGGCTGAACCCCTACTTTGAAAACAGAAGAACCCCAAAGTTTCAATTAAGAAGCAAATACATCACATAAGCAGAGTTGCTTTATCTCCATCTCTGCAAACATATGCTCTTTCCTGTCCAATAAGCATCTGTTCTTCTAACAGCCGAAATGCCAAGACTAAAGGTGCCCCGCGCGAGTGATGAAGCGGCGGCGTTTCCTGGGCACTGCCGCGTACCTTCGTTACTGAGCACAGCGTGAGCGCCTCTGGAGAGCTTTAGCTCTTCTTTGAGGTTTCCTTGTTTGTCTTTAATTCAAAACTATTAATCCTCAGAAGTGATTTGTAATTCAACTATCCCATTATAGTTCAGAGCCTAGATTTTATGGCTCTGTATGATCTTTCATTAGAGAAATAACTAAATCAAGATTATTTGATAAGGCACAGGTGCCTCTCACTTTTGCTTTTCGAAACACCGTCGTTCGAGCCTGTCTCAACACCCAGGCACAAGAGCGGCCGCAGGAGCGCTGGCCTCCCGCTAGCACGGAGTGCCTCCGGACAGGCACCTCGAGCTGGTAGGAGCGGACCCGAGCGGCTGCTGCTCCACCAGGGGCCTGCAAGTGCTACGGGGCTGATCTGCGCGGCCCCATGACAGAGCTGCACCGCGTTATCTGCTCTCTTTGCTCCATTTAGGAGATGGCCTGGGCTAGGAGCTCCCAGAGCTCACCTGCTTTGTGTGGTTTCTTCTCCTACGTGCAACATGGCTGGGGGTGGCATCTCAAGGGGGCTTCACTGTCCCGCTTTGTCATTATTCAGTCCCATCCTTTTCTCCCTGCCACGTTGGGAGCCATGGTTACTGCAGCCATCGCTGCGGCCACATCAGCTCCGGTTTCTCTGGCAGATTGCTGAGCTGGGTGCCAAGGCAATGTGGTGCCCAGAAGCTCCCCGAGCCGCAAACAAACTGACAGCTTTCCTCGCAGCTCCGCTGCTTCCCAGCACTGCAAGGCAGTGCAAACGCTGAGCAGATTCCTCTCCTGCTGGCAAACAGTTCCGGAGTTATATGTGTGTGTGTGTACACATATATATATATATACACACACACAAAAAAAATAAGTATGCATATACACACAGCCCACTAGCTAAAGAGTGTGTGCAATTCTGGGGAAAGCTAATATGCCATTTCTAAAACAAAACTTTGTTTATTACTAATCTCACTGTTCCCTTACAGACAGCCAAAACAATAAACACTCATTCCATCAGAGCTCAAACTGACAGATGTTGCCAAACCCCAAGATACTCTTAGTATTAAAATCTGCTTTCCCAAATGGGGCTTCTACAGATAGGTCACGATCCTATCCAGATATACAGTTAAGAAAATAAAAAAATAAAATAACAAAACAGATTATGTTCAATCACCTTCCTTCTGACCAGAAGCTTATTTATAATTTCATTTTTTCTTTTCAGCTCCACAACAAACAAGTGGATTTCGACCTTTGCTGTGTCACAGTAACTTACATTCTCATGGTCTTGTTCAACTTGCACATGCACTGAATTTGCTCCCCCCGCCAAAAAGAAACAACCAAACAAACAACCAAAAAAAGAAAAAACAACAACAGAACAAAGCTAAACAACAAAGCCGGGAAACTAGCATTGTTTTTACCGCTGAACCATCGAGTGGCAACTTATAAAAGGACAGTAGAGAAGAATGACAGGCTCTTTATTGCCCGAGTGAAGCTATTACTTGGTTAATATTTTGCTCTCTGTTATTTAACCTCTCTTAAATAACAGCTTAGCTTTACACATTGCTGTCTTGTGTTGGCAGTAGAAAACATATAAGGCAATGAAATATTGTTTTATACTAGTAATAAAGAAAAAGCATATTTGTGTACATGGCTATAATTAATCTATACCTTAAAACTCTGTCCTGCAAATACCTACACCATTTTAAGTACCTGACGAGTTCCACTGAATTTAATTGTGCAGATGGAAACATCAGTAGGGAATGTCCCTTGGACACGAGGATGCAAAGCAAACTCTTAAATAAGCCCTAAACTCTGAATAAATTCAGGAGAGAGAGAGAGCACTATTTTCAAAACAGCATGATTTTTCCTCTCTTCCCCAGGCTAATTTGGCGTTAGCAGAGGATTGCCTTGGTTTTCTTCCACTGGGTGCGAACACCTCCACACACTCGAGGAAATTGTGTTATTGCCTTAGACCGCTTAGATCTGTGAGTCCTGGCACAAAGATCTCGGCTTCAATTGAGTACTTAAAGCCCTGTACAGTACTTACAGCCGTCTCTGGACAAAGAAGGGAAGTTTATTTAGTTAGTTGTTTATTCCAGCCTTTCTCACTTGTGTGCCCCATTAAGATCTACCTGCCCGCATCCCCACAGGCAGGCGGAACAGCAGGCTGGGCTCAGCCTCGCATCTCCTATGGCTCCCCAACCCATAAGCTGCACCACGACAGAAATGGGATTTTCTGCTTCCCCATCACACCTCTGTGCCCCCACCTCTTGAAGACAAAAACCCTGGGTAGTGACCACATTAGGCATGGGGCTGAGATCTATCTTCGCCTGAATTCATTTTCTGGATTCAGATTCTGCAAAACTAAATTAAATAATAAGCAGGTATGAATAATTAACCATGGGCTGTTACCTGATCTCACAGCTCTGGTCACTCCAGCTCCACAGATTCATAAAAATAAATAAATAAATAAATAAAATACAAAAACAGAAAAACATTTCCTTCCCTCTGAACAGAGAGAAAAAGAAAGTTTATGAAGTTTTTTCTTAATGATTTTAGCAAGATTTTTCTCAAGAGGCAGAGTCACCGTTTAAAGAAAAAGAAGGAAAAAAAAGAGAAAAACTACCCTATAATCTTGTAAGAATTTTGGTGACATTATTACTCTGAAAATGTTTCTTGTTGCATACTTCAGTAGCAAAAGAAAATAATACCCTCCATTATACTAAACAGAATGTAAGATCTTCCCAGAGCAAGCTTTTCTGCTGTTCTTTTTAACAATGAAATGTCATTTTATCAAGGGAATCACTAGTCTCCTGAAATTTCTCTCTTTTCTAAAAAGATAAACACTACCAACACTTCTGGAACAATGAAAGAGCAAAGACTTATTTGAATCTCACTACATCACACTTCACCCACACAGAACAAAAAAGCGAATCCACAGTTTCATTTCAGAAGTATTTTCATTTTAACAGAGTTCCCTCTTTTTCTGTACCAAAGCCTTGAGAAAAGGTTGAGGAAGCTATGCATCACCTGCAGCACAGAATAGACAGACCAAGAAAATTTTACTTTACTTGCGTAAAATACTGCACGTGTACTCAGCTGACTTCTTATGTTACTGGTGGCTTACACAACCCTTCTGCAGGTTTGTTTTAAAGAACCACTGCCATAATATGTTGAAAGGTAAAAGAGGAAATGCATATTTTAAAAGTTCTGATTCTTTAATATACGCTGCTTAAATACTAAAATACAAAACAACACAACATCCTTAAGAGATAAAGCAAATCACGATAATTTTCTTAGGCTGGTTAATTGCATGTGTGTAAAAGTGTAAAAGAGAAAAGCAAATTAAGTTTTAATTAAAGATATGAGGCGGATGATGACATTTAATGATAAAAGTTGATAATTAAATAATGCTGTAATTACTATTAATTGATTCCCTGCCTGTTCTTCTCTATCTGATCATTTTATTGAACTCTTCAGAATTTGTTTTTCTTTTTGTCTGTCTGTCATCATGGTCTTTGAAGCCTTTCTGATGCTGTCTGCTTCTTCAGTAAAACTCAGGAACAACACTTGTCCTTAATAAAAATCCAGTGAAGAAAAAATTTAATTAAATTTCACTGGTGCCGATGGCATTAAAGTAGAGATGGAATTTCACATTCAAGTCACCAATTTAAAACTCACATACAAGCTGAGGCTTAAACACCTAAGGTCCTGCTGCCTATTCCTGTAGTAAGTAGCAAGGAAATGGTCAAATAAATCAAGGCATGGGTGGAAGCAGGTTAGCAATAGAAGTTTGTTGGTATTTTGCCTTCGGAGAAAATAAGGGAATATAATTTCTGAATTTTCTGAACCTGTAGTAGCATCCCTTACTGCATGGCATCACACTGATAAAAACACAAATGTAGAGTATCTCTAGTTAAACATACGTACAACCTCAAATTCATACTGATGCATCTAGATGATCTGGATCTTAGATGATCTGGACGAGGGGATTGAGTGTACCCTCAGTAAGTTTGCAGACGACACCAAGTTAGGTGCGTGTGTCGATCTGCTCGAGGGTAGGAAGGCTCTGCAGGAGGATTTGGATAGGCTGGACCGATGGGCTGAGGCCAACTGTATGAAGTTTAACAAGGCCAAGTGCCGGGTCCTGCACCTGGGGCACAACAACCCCAGGCAGAGCTACAGGCTGGGGGATGAGTGGCTGGAAAGCTGCCTGGCAGAGAAAGACCTGGGTGTGCTGGTTGACAGTCGGCTGAATATGAGCCAGCAGTGTGCTCAGGTGGCCAAGAAGGCCAACGGCATCCTGGCTTGTATCAGGAACAGTGTGGCCAGCAGGACTAGGGAGGTGATTGTCCCCCTGTACTCGGCTCTGGTGAGGCCGCACCTCGAGTACTGTGTTCAGTTTTGGGCCCCTCACTACAAGAAGGACATGGAGGTGCTCGAGAGAGTCCAGAGAAGGGCAACAAAGCTGGTGAGGGGTCTCGAGAACAAGCCTTACGAGGAGCGGCTGAGGGAGCTGGGGCTGTTCAGCCTGGAGAAGAGGAGGCTCAGGGGTGACCTTATCGCTCTCTACAGGTACCTTAAAGGAGGCTGTAGTGAGGTAGGGATTGGTCTCTTCTCCCACGTGCCTGGTGACAGGACGAGGGGGAATGGGCTCAAGTTGCGTCAGGGGAGGTTTAGGTTGAATGTTAGGAAAAACTTCTTTACCGAAAGGGTAGTTAGGCATTGGAATGGGCTGCCCAGGGAAGTGGTTGAGTCACCATCCCTGGAGGTCTTTAAAAGACGTTTAGATGTTGAGCTTAGAGATATGGTTTAGTGTGGGCCTTGTTAGAGTTAGGTCAGGGGTTGGACTAGGTGATCTTGGAGGTCTCTTCCAACCTGAACAATTCTGTGATTCTGTGATTCTGTGATCTGAGTCAAGGACACCTACGAAAAAGAAAATAGAAAGCTAAGAGGAGGCTAAGAATTCTGACAGGAAAAAATTTCTTGGATCCAGACGAAACCCAGAACCAAACAGCACTGAACGTACACACACGAATCTTGAGAACCTGGCTGAGTAGTTTGGCCTAACCATTATTTACAGGAGAAATAAAATGACCCATCTCTGTGCTTCATGTCTCTCTTTCGTAGAGGAACAATCCCACTTGCAGCAGCAAGTAGAGAGCAGTCTAAGTATGCCCCAAATCTATTTATCGAAGTTTACTCATGAAAACCAATTATTGGTTGTAGTTTGCACTCTTTCTCCTCTGCAAGACAAAAAGAAAAACGGTAAAAAAAAAAGTTTTTATTCATGAGCTACCAATATTTTTTACTATATGAAAATACTTTCCTGATGTTATAAGGCAGAGATGGCTTGAGGAGAACAGAATTTTTGTTTGGAGCACTTTTCATCCTAACAAAATTAGTAACAGATTTCATGTCATTTTGTAACAGGGGAAAACAAAACACATTTGGCACTGTTAAATCATTGCCCAGTTGTAAACCAGAAAACAGTCTGGCAATCTGTATTTAATCAGTTTTATTGAATTTGCTCTACATTGAAATCAGTTCGTTATTGTCATTATCCTAGCAGATTGCTCTGTTCATGAAAGGTATTTAACCATGCATAACCTCCTGGCACTGCTTATTGCCAGAAATATTCTTTAAGTGATGCCAAGAGTCATACTGGCTTGTGCAAAGCATGAGCAATATGTTATTATATTTAATCGTATCTCAGTATGTGTCATCACTAGCCATAGTAATGCTACTGGTTTTTATAATTGATATAAAATAACCTGTTCCCATCATTTTTGCTAGAATACTTTCTCTCCCTGCCTTCTCTGAGATTGTCACTGCCAGCTAAAGGTTTCCTGGACAGAACAAGCTCATCAGAAAAGGAAAACCTCTGAAACTAGAACAGCAAGCAAGCAGATGCAAATCAGCTTTAGCAGCAGCAGGGACGCACAGGTCAGCCTGCCCAGGTGCTGACTTGATGACCGGTTTGGTCGGGCACGCGCGGGGCAGAGCGCTGCTGCTGGGGCTGGCAGGCTCCAGGCTCTGCTGGGAAGGCAGCGCTGGCACGGGGACAGGACCAGTGGCTGAAGGGATGGGATGGCTCCTCGCGGAGCTCCCAGTCTTTTCCTGCAATGTCACCTCATTAAGCTCCTGAGAGAGAAGACAACGAGCCTAAAGAGAAAGTCAAAGGTCTGATGGGAATCAGGAAAGGACAGAGAGGATTCTTATGCTGGACTACATCAAGGTGGGCTGGGTATCCAGCACGCCCATTCAATTTTACGTGATCTGGTTTATCAACTCCCTTTTCTGCTTTACTATCTTCTCAACCAACCATTGATGCAGTTCACTGCAAAAACAACACCTTCCAATTATCCATCCTTAGAAGAAATATATTAAGGCACTATAGTCAGAGCCTCCATGGTTTAACTTTAAAAAGAATAATATCATCTGAAACAATTTTTTCACGATTAAAATTTAGATTTTTTCCTAGTTCTTTCCCTGCATCATCAGAGCACTCGATTATTAACCCCAAGTACATGTTAAATTTGCATTTTACCATTCTTTTATAACAGGCACACACATTCCTCCTGTGGTAACAGAATTTCTGCTTGTAGCATGAGCACTCCAGATGCCAGCAGCACGATACCATCAGAGGTCATCCGCACTTGAGATATTAAACCTGATAATGGGTTTCTTACTAACTATTGTACTTGACAGTACTTTTGTAAACTACTTCTCACAAAGCAAGATGGACCTGACAATTTACCACTTAAACTCCCTACCTGAAATCTGCTCTGAATATTCAGTTTTATTTTACTTTAGCAAATGATTCATTTTGTTCCCGGTTCACCAATCATCCTCATAATTTTCATGTGCATGCTGTATCTTACCGATCTCTCTGGGATTTAAGTATATGCATACACACTTTGCTGCAACAATGCCTTTTGTGACTACAGAGCATGAACAGAAATTCAAACATACTGTTTTAGCAAGGTTGAAAGAGCTACAGGAAATGCCTATAAATTTGTTTTGACCATGACTCTTCTGAAAAAGTCTCATAGCTTGCTAACTGCATGGCATAGACAGCAACTCTCTTAGAACCCAGGTTAGCTTTTTTTTTTTTTTAATGTTTAGTTTACTTCTGAAAGTTGAGATTGTTAGTGCTCTTTAGAAGTAGGTTCACTTCTAAATGGATCCACTTCCATTTCCATGTAAACAATGAACCTGTGTCACGTTAACATCAGTGCACAGCCCTGTGCTAACACAAGAATGATAAACAGAGTTTCCTATCTATCAATTAATGGAATATTGCTTTCAAGGTGCTGCCAATACCTCATCCCTGGTTTAGACAATATGAATAGCAACTAAAAAGAGTTGAAAGATAGCAAAATATTGCAAATGCAATAGCTTTTGTTTTCAGTTCTGAATGCTACCCACATAGCTCTTTGAGGAATGCAGCATATTTGTACCGCAAATGGAAATTAATATATTTTCATTAAAGAACAAATCTTTAAAACATTTTAAAATATATTTTCTTAATGTTAAAAACATTAACATAGTTGGGATGCAACTTAAAATTTCAAGCAAATAATGAACGGAAACAATTCCTTTGCATCCAATTGCTAGCTGTACCAGGTGTTCTCACTTCAGCAAGTTGTTAAGGAGAACTACATAGAGCATATGTTTTCCATTGTTAGCTGCAAAATCTGATAATATAGACATGCAGCACATCTATATTCTTGCGGAAAATGAGGCAGTATGAAATATTTGTAAGCTAAATTGTTTGTGATTATTAAATCTGAATTGTGTGGATAATTTGGTCCATTTTGGGAGAATATTTGGGAGAAATATATTTGGGAGAATATATTGGTTCATATTGGGAGAATAGTTTAACTTGTGCTGAGGGAGTTATACAAATGGCATGAATACACAAAACAAGGTAGGAGTCAGCTTACTAAAGCTATTTAAAATCATATCAAATATCTAGCATTAAAAAAAATCCAAAATAGTGAGCAGAATAGGTGAAAATTCTAAATAAGATTGAATGGGGTTAATGCTAATCAAGCGTTGATCACAACCAGAGATGTAACAATAAAAGCTATTACTATCTTTGCAAGATTATGTATAGCTTTAAAACACTTAACCAGGTGTTGAAATCTATATCAGAAGTAAATATTACTGTATATATTATTATTTAGAGACAACAACCTGCAGTGAATTATCCAAGGTTAAACAAAGCATTAGCAGGGTGAAGAAGCACAGAGGTGTCCTGACTTCCAGACCTCGCTGTTTGTGAGACTGCACTAGGACGTTACTGTTGCTTTGGGTCGTACAGTGGCTCTGTGGCTTTCAGGGCTGTTGAGGAACGACACATGCTGCTAGATCATTGCAGTGCAAAGATGTTTTTTTATTGGTAATTATTTTCAGAGAAAAACTCTCTATAGCTTTGGGCTAAGTGTGTCTGCACTGCACCAGCTGCTGTGACTGCAGACTAGACAGACGTACCTGAGATAACTTTAAATGAACACCAGCTGATGGGGTGACGGCCGTAGCAGAAAACAGCTTATGGGGGAGTACTCTGAAGTTGCCCAAATCCTGAGCTCTGTACTGCCGCAGCTACACTGCTAATTAAAACTACCTGTTGCATGCCTGCACCATCTGTAATCTGGAAATCACAGTGCCTGCAACGTGTTGCTATGATACCTCTCGTGTAGCACGGTGACATACAGCAAATGCCCATCCTCTAGCGCAAGGTCCCTGCTGCTGGGCGCGAGCAGAGAGCCACAGACGCGAATCAGGTGGGGAATGAAGTGACTAGATCATCCATGACACTGCACAGAGTTAAACAGGGAAATGAACTGCAAGGAATCTCAACCAAATCTGCTTTGAAAAGTAGCTCTGAAAATATTGTGTGTAGCTGTCTACTTACACCAAGGCATAGATCACACAGAAATGTGTCAAAGTTGGGAATCTGACTGAATAACTCTGTCTGCACAGGTATTCACAGGGAACTCATATTACCACGCAGAAATCCTGCCCTACTATTCAGAGGGCTTTGATTTGAACAAGGAAGGATTCTCTTTGCTTTATGGCTTTCTTCAGGGCCAAATCTGTTTCAGTGTATATTTTCCAGTTATAAAAATAACTGGAAACACAAAGCACAACATTACTACTCCCAGTTTTAATCTCAGTGCACAGGGTAGAGCAACAACTAGATTTGGAATTCTACAAAATTGGTGCATCTGGAACTTCTCTTTCCTCGGTATAAATACCACTTTTTCTAATTTGGCACAAATGCAACTATGTCTTTGTATCCCATCTGTGCTGAGGGGACTATTTGCATGTGTGAAAAACTGTAAGTAATCACTTTTTAAGTTATACACTATAGTATCTCCCACAAGCACTTGGCTTAACAGTAATAATTACTACGGCTCAGTTCAATTATATTGGTCAAAAATTCCATACTCAAAATTAACTAAACATTCTTTTGCTTCCAATTACTGAAATACTTCATCCACGTAAATAGTATCTGCAAATTTCTGTGGTGTCTATTCACAGGACCTTGCTCAGATTTTAGGAAGACTTAGAAATGCATGAAATAAAAATGTGCAAGGTGAGAGTTATTGATGCAGGAGCTGAGGAGTTTCTGAAACAGAAGTCCTAATACTTAAAAACAGTTGATTGCATATAGTCATTTTATTAAACTTGTCAGCAGAACAGATACAATGCCTAAAATCAGCCATATATTCTGTAATTTTCTTTACTTTTTAGCGCTAAATTAATCTCCTCCAGAGATTCTTTTGCTGTTAACAGTGGTGCAAGAACAATTTTCACTTTCCCACAGACATGAGATCTTTTACAACATGAATAAAGATGGGACTTTCACCTAACGAGAAGGTCAAATCAAATCTGGACTCCAAACATCAAAAATAATAAGGTCCCAATAAATATAGACTGCAGTAAGAAGTGACAAGAAAATCAGCCAAAACTCTCTCACCATTCCTTGTTCTGGGAGAGTTTTAGAATTCCCTTTCCAAATGGGTCTAGCTTAATTATTTCTCAAAAATTTTATTTTATCGGGGCATCTCTAATAAGCAACACCTATAAGGTAATTAGTCATTTTCCTGCCCTATGGTGAGTCATTTTCACTGGAGAAATGCAAGTCCAATATGGTACTTACACACAAAGAAAAAAAAGGGGGGGGTATGTACAGTTCTGAGCTAGTAGCATATTTTTTTTTTTATCAACCTTCACCTCTTTTCCAACAAAGGACTTGAACTCTCTTGCACCTAGCTCAGAAAGGAGCAGCTTTTTCCTCTGTGATGACAATGTTCTTCATGGGTTAATTTTCAACTCTTTTTAAAAATGTGGGTTTACATCTCTTACATGTATGTATATTCATAGACACATTTGGAAACAGGTGTATTTGGTAACTACACTTTTTTGTGCCTGTAGTCCTCATTTTAAACATATAAATAATAAAAAAAAGGACTTAAGATTTTTTAAAAGTTCCTGTTGAAGCAGAAAATTTCCTCCTGGTGCTACCAATATATCTGTCCTTTCTCTTTTAAGCACAGACCTTCTAACCTGGCAGGTGCAGTGGCTGCACGATATATTCAGCAATAATTACCGCAGAAAGATCAAGCCCCATACTGTTCTAGCACCTGGGAGAGATTGTGCTGAATGCCCACATTAGCTCACATTTCAAAAGGAAACACCTGCTTTTGACATTTTAAAGAGACAAGTGCAGCTCCTGGGCAGAAATGCATCTGCAAGTGTCAATGTCTCTCCCTGACTTTCTGTACCATGCTATTTTCCTTTCAGTTGTGTGGGTTTTTTTCTCCTCGGTGCACTCCTCTTCCTTCCTGCAAGTACACCTTTGATTTCATTTTGTGACATATCACTTTGTCCTCCCCCTCTCAGTTCAAAGTTTTTTTCCCCTGTTCCTGCCTCCAGACACTGATTTTTGTTTCCAGAAAAGCAACAACATCCCACTTTCATTTTCTGAACACCATCCACGTTCCTGTTGGCAATGTTCACTTCTCATTTAGGGACAAAGGATTCTTTTTATTTATTTATTTTAAACATCATTATTTCCAAAAATGCCCTTTTATCTTTTTTAATAGATTGATAGAAGTGTTTCATTTTTCCTGCCAATAACAAAACTTTTGGGAGTGGCTTCAGCTCTCGTGGGTGCAGTTCTTATTTTCTGTTGTTTCTGACATGCAACTTTGGCTGCTGCAAGGAGCAGAAGCAGAATGCAGACAGAGGCAGCACAGCCAGCATGAAGTCCTCCTCACTTGTGCAGCACTTCAGTTTTCACTGGCAAAAACAAAGATAGGCTGAAAAGCAACTTAAAAAAAAAAAAAAAAAAAAAAGGTTTGCACTACCAAGGTTGACTGTTCTAAACAATTCCCATTGAATGCCACGTGCCCACCTGCCAGGTGTCTAGGTCTCTAAATAGCAGCTGAGGTTTTTTTGAAAACCTCTTGCCAGCTCTGAGCACCTCTCAGCTCTGTGTCACCTCTCCACAACACTCAAACTGTCAACAGGTCCCTGCCACAGCTTGTCCTGAGGAACTATGCCTGCCAGCAACAAAATTAGTTTCTTAATATTTAAATGCAGGAGGAGCACAGGGTATTTCTTTGGGCAGCAATACTTGTTGAAATCCAAGCTGCTGTCTTCGTGCTTCTTGGCATTCAAACTAGCTCCATCCAGGCTGGCTCAAACACAACCTGCACGTGCTGCAACAGCTTGTCCTATCCAATCAGAAAAGAAGAAAACGTGGAGTTAATGCTAAAGCCTGTTTAATTCTCCCTGCCACTCCTTCGCTGTGCAGGAACTGCTGCTTTTATCAGCTACGCAGATAGGAAGTGAGCAGGGGATGTTGCAGCGACATGACTGAAACAAAACAACAGCAATGGCTCTGGCTCAATTGCTGGCTATGATATGTAGAAGCTGTTGGTGCCAATGGCTTAATTTTTCTTTTTGTGCTACAGCTTTGGGTAATTCCAATTGAAATGGCGAGGAAATACAATATCAGACTCCTGCGTGCCAGATAACACCACTAATGATCCATCTACAAAATATGTTACTCGCTTCATTTAAGGTTAATTTGAAGAGGAGGGGGATTCATTAGAGAAGACTCCATAGCACACTGACATTAATTAGTTTTGCCTCTGAGTTGTGCACTTGGCAAAGTTAGAAATCCCCCTGCCCAAATGGGAGCTCTCAGGTTCTTTGCAGATTTGCACACATATTTGGGCAGCACCGGCAGGAGGGCGCTGCTGGAGAAGGGGCAGGGGACGTGGTCCAGGCAGGAGGAGCAGGCTGTGCCCTGAAGCACAGCACCCTACAAAGCCTCTATATCCCTAAAGTGAAGAAACAAGAACCTGACATGTTTCTTGCTTGCTACTTTTGCCCATCTATTTGTACCCAGAATTTGAACATTAGGTTCCTTCTGGCTTTTTGCATGAAGGAAAGGATTCCTGCTTCTGTCCCTCTGAGGGATGCTGCCACCCTGACTCGCCAGGGCTTGGTCTCATCAGCAAACGGACCGGTTTGTCAAAGCCCTGAGCAATGCAACTTTGTTTTCTGCATAACACTTCTCGGGAGTCCGTACACCTTTTCACACCAAGTCTGTTGTTGTTGTGCCTCACTGAATTAAAAACAAACAAAACAAAACAAAAACGCACCGGGCAAATATAAGCAACAAGAAATCAGAAGTGTGAAATACAAATCATTTCTTTCAAGGAAATATGTACCTTTCTTGGAACAAGAATTTTCTGTATAATAAATTAGCCGGGGATTGGCAGCTGGAGCCTTGTTCATTGGCAAGTATAAATGACAGCAATATTTAATGGCTTGAAAGAAGTGACTGAGCTCGGCAGAATTTTCTGAGAAACTCAATCAAATCTAACATTTCCTACCCCATGTTTTATTATTTTAAGACAGGTGAGGTTAAAAAAAAAATCTTGACTTACTTCAGTGTTTTCCCATGGCTCCAACACCACGGAGGAAACGCACAACAGCCCACAGCAACACACAGGTGCTGAGGTCTCACTGCAGCCAAGTTACAGAGCAAATTTTGTCACCCAAAGAGGAGGAAAGGGACTGTAACTAAATTGATACCTATTTAGGTAAAGTGGTTGCAGAGCAGTGATTCTGATAAGGAATGAAATGTCTTGATAAGAATCTCTCCTTTGCCTCCATGCCCCCTCTTTTCCTGCTTCCTATTTTGCTTGAGCTAATTCTTTCTCTCAGCCAGGCTGGCAAAGCTGATCAATTTTTGATAGGTGGTCAATTTCCCATCAAACTGTTTTTCTCTCCCCAACAGGTAATTGCTTTTCAACAGAATGATTTTCCCCTGGGAAAATAATGAGTTTCCTCTGAAAATATTCTGATTTTTCTCATAACAAATTTTGTATATATGAAAAAACTGCCCGCTCTAGATTTTCAAGATTTTCAAAATGGCAAAAATGAACATCTCCAAAATTGATTTTAATTTCTTCAGTGGAAATATCAGGCTCACTTTCTGCACCAGCTGCCTCACCCTCTAGATAAATTTTTCAGAGAAAACATGAAATCTGTTCCTGAACACGGCCACAGAAGTTTTTCTGAGAGAGGAAGACCGAAGTTATCTACCATTAAATTGCTATTATCATTCACTTGGAAGTAGCTCTGAGTACCCAGCAGTTACTGAAAAGGCATTATAGCAGCTGCTGTACTCATATTTCATAATCTTCCTTACTCTGGAGAGTTTTCAATTAAAGAAGTTATACCTGCTATCTCAACAAGACCAAAAAAATGTTTGTTTAAAAAGTTGTGGAATATCCTGACCTAATAGCACTTTTCTTGACCTCAGGAAGTTCAAAAACACGATGCTTTAGCTGGTTACTATTATAGATTTTAGTTAGAACCAAACCACCCCAACCAGCAGGACCAACCAGCTGAAATTTCAAACAAACGGACAAAATCACTTGTCACAACGAGCGCTCAGAAAGCAAAACCAAGGGAAAGTTTAAGAACAGTTCCTGGTTGTTAGGGCACCAGGCAGCATGGATCACGCTACATCTGCAGCTCGCCATACTTTGGGGTGGGACCCTTTTGGATGAAGGACATCCAAAAGTACTGTAACAGGCACCTTCACTTACTTTTCCATAGAGGGCCAATCTAAAATGTCCCTCTCTTGATCACAAATACATGAAGGAAATAGTCCTAGATTGACTTTTTGTTATTTTGGAAAAATACTTTATGTTTTTGTTTTCTCCCCTCCTTCAGGACTAGGTCTGCGAGTACCACCAGTGCAAGAGGAATGGTGTGAAGACAGAAGAGAGAACAGAATGTTGTGCCTTGTAGGAATGTGGGAAAAATGTCACACATGTTACTTGTGAAGAGACCTAAGGTTCAACAGCCAAATTTGTTTTTCTATAATGGAGCAGAGACACATACCAGCTGCCCAGCTTGTCCCTGCCACGGTGCTGGACAGCTCAGCAGGGACAGTTCTGACCCATCTCAGCAAGCCTATCCCTAGCATTTATTTGGCTGTCAGTCTGAAAATAATAACAATAACAACAACAACAATAATAATATTCCAAGGCTGAAGGTAAAAGCTTAAGCCTTAAATGTGTTTACTAAGTCATCTAATTTTTGCTTGTGATTTATGATACACACCGTGGTTCTGACTGGTACAGACTTCACCACTGGTCATATCAATGCAGTTGGTTCTTCCAGACAAAACTTTGCATGAATGAAACCAGTTGATACACATTTATAAGGGATTTATAAAGCATGTGCAATTCACCTGGTAATAGGCAACAAAAATAATCCAGGTCCTGAAGCTGGCATATTTGGGGCTACTCTTCACCGTTCATAACATTCCAATATATGAATTCTTGATGTTGCCAAAATAATTATAAAGTGTGAAATTCTGAAAGAAGAATTTTTGGGGTTTATATACAGAGTTTTGGCAATGAAAAATATTAAAAGTAGATTGGTATATTGACACTTTTTGAATTTCATAGGGCTGCTTTTTCTTTCTTTATAGTGTATGTGCCAAAATAAATTAATATCCTAAAGACAAGTTGTTGAAAAAATTCTCAGAGGACTGCCAAAATCTGACTCTTAGGTCAATGTTAAGGCTTCTAAATACACTGTCTGGTTTTCAGAATTTCAGAGCACTCATCCGATAAAATTACCAGCAAATTTCTAAAGTGCATTTGAAAAATTGTCTGGTTATTTCAGCTTGTGAAGGTCTGAAAGCCTAGCTTAAAGCCTATGCTTTAAAATCTGCACTTTTCTCTGAACTTCAGTATTGAACTGAATGGAGGAGGGAATCATATGGGTGGTGTAAAAAATGAGGGAGGTTTCTATGTAAAAGACTAAACGGATGAGTGAAGAAGTATACATGTCTGGAATATCAACACTGGCCTTATTAAGGAAGAAGATGTGTTCCCTACAAAGGGAATCATAAGTATTTTTCATCATCAATGAACTTCTCTCTCTCACTCTCACTCTCCCCCAAGAAACAACCCTCAGTTCTGCAGTTCAGCATCATCCGTGATACAGCATAGTAACCCGAAAAACTACCAGTTTGGAAGCAATATTGTTGCCAATCGAGTCACTCTGACAATAACAGATATAATAACTCCTTCTCCCCTTATATCCTCCGCTGCAGGCGACTAAGAATGTTATTCTTATTTTCAGTCTCCAGGTTTCTGCAATGCTGCAAAACGAAAAGAGTTTATAGTCTATAACCGTGAAAGTACAGAAAGGGACATCTCCTAATATGATAGGGAAAAGGGGAGAAAATATTGTACACAGCCCTTATATTCTGTTTCCCAAGTGGATGTGACCTGCCTCTGGTTATGCACAGGAGTTGTTACGCTGGACGGTACCTGACAAGCCTTTGGTCACTCCAAGAGCGGCCAGAGCACAGACTTTGAGAAGAGGTAGATTCCTGATAGTCTGCCCCATGTGCCACATCTCCAGTTGCGAAGGGGAAGGCTTAATTCCTGAGCTATAGTGTTTAATATTCATTCTGAAGACTTTCTTTACCATCAGTTATAACTCCTGACAGGCCTGTTATCCATTTATTTGCCCCAATTTTTGCCTTCAATGAATTTCTCTGCCAGTTAGTTCCCGAGTTTAATTACTCTGTGTGATAGAGTATTCCTCTAAGACACTCTTAGATGCATTTTAGACAACTATTGCTGGCAGGTGACTTTATACACTCCCAGATAATCAATCACATGCAAGGAATAGTGTTTGAGTATGCGAAACTGTACACAGAAAATCAAAGGTTGTCCTATAAATATCTGGCCTATGCTATTTTCCATTATCCATCTGTCTTATACTGCAGAATTTTGGTTAACCCTCAATTTTGCCACTTTCTCTTATTGTGTTCCTTGGAAGGTTATTTCACACTCCCTCCTGATATTCCATTGCCATGAAACACCTGCTATTTAAATGACTAGATGGTCTACTGCTTATTGTAGAAGTTTCCTTTCTAGACAAGGGGTTAATTGAGGAGATCTGTACACAACATTTTCCTCAGTCTGTTCTACATTACGGTAATTAACCTTGGGTCCAGGACAGCAGACATGAGCAATTTGTTTTCACATGATCCTTCAACTGAGAGCAGTCTTTCTGAGAGTCTCTGACAAGCTTTGAGAATTGTTCCTTAAATCCTAGAAGTGAGAATACTGCCTTGTATCAGTCACAATTGTACTGAACTTTTGTTTGTTTTTAAGATAAATGCTACTTAAACATTAAAAAAAAAAAGGTATACATGCCTAGAGAATAAACAGAAATCTAATTGACAAATTATGTGGCAGCATTATATTAAAAGTGCTCTGTAAAATTTCCGTCTATATTTCAAGCCCATTACAAAGGACCAGAATAATAAAATGGGATTTAAAAAGTCCCATGATCAATCAGATAGCTGACTCTGCTGATGCAGACACCGTTTTCTTCCTAAAGGTCTACAGCAACTGCTGGCATCAGGAAGACGCACAGGAGCAAGTAGGGAGCATATCCAGCCTTGTGGAGGCTGGGGTCACCCCCATGGAGCTCCATGATGCTGCTGTAGTTGAGCCAGACCCTGCACACAACAGCTATTGACATTGTGTAGGTGTGCAGAGGCACAGAAAGAAGGAAAAAGAGAGCCCAACCCTCTCCCCCATCACTGAAAAAAATCAGCGTAACTCAGCCAAGGAACCCCAGAATCACATCAGAGACCTTTGTCCTGAACATAAGTTGAGTGGAAGGGTAGTGGGAGGAGAGAAGGTCTCCACGAAAGGTTTCTACTCGCTTTCTAAAATCAAAACTTGAAAACTCCAAGAAGTGCCTAAAGGCCGGGTGAAAGCTGATAGTCCAGTCTAGTCTGATATGAGACCAGCATCCACACCTACAACCAGTGCATCGCTGAAGAGCAGCAAACAAACCTGCGCAATCTTCAGAGGAAAACAGGTCACATACAGCTCATTCAAATACCAATTTCATAAATTACATATTTACATATAGCAGTTACATGTAGTAATTTGTGTGAAATAAACTGCACGCATGGAGGAAAAGAAGAAAAAAGGCCTTTATCAGAAGCTTCCAGGTAGGTGGTTTAAAATAGGTGGGAAATTAAACTTTGAAATTCCACAGTAACCTGATTACAAATTACAAGGTGCAGTTCATGCAATTAGGAGTACATACAGTCAAATCACAGCTTAACTAAGCTAAAAGTCCAAAAATACAGAGGGGAAACACTCTGCAATCCACAGGCAAGGCTCATGGGAGAGGGTGACCTGGGCCTCCGGGCCAAGAATGCTGCCCAGCCCAGGCCGTGCTTGCAGGAGAGCTGCAGGTGTGGCATGCAGTCTAGCACACCGAGGAAGATCTAGTCCTCTGTTTTTAGCAGTTATACACACAGACAGAACACAATACTCGAAGAGACTACCTCACTTTTTCCCAGTATTAAATTGGAGCTTACGTTTTGCAGCTGATCCTTCAGTAGAAACAAGAGGAGATTTAGACCTGCAGATACCATTCCTAAATTGTCACGTGTAATTATAGTGTTCCTTGCACAAACTATGCAAGGAACTATTTTTACTAAAGTGTTTACCATTCTGTCCTATATATCATGGTAGCATGGCTGTATGAGTTATTTGGATGAATCATTCCAGTACTGTCAGAAAAAAAAAAAAAAAAATCCCATTGCTTTAATAAATACATTATTCAGATGCATATTTGTTAAATTATCAATTCATCTCTGCAACAAAATGAATAACTTTAAAATACTTGCTCAGCTACCTATTTAAAATACCACAAAAGTCCAGCTAATCCATTATTTGATGATAATTACTCTACTAGCTGTAGATGAAAGCAACAAAAGAAAGAAAAAGCTCCTTTGACAGCTTAATTCCCACATCTCAGTATCTTCCTTGATCCAATGCTCTAAGATACTAAAGTAAGGTAAAACACAATGTTAATTTTTATCTTATTCCACATTTCTTTTAACATGCAGCTCTTATGAGCCAGCTATCCAGAAGAAATACTCTATGGCTGTCTCTACCATACAAAGCTAAAATCCTGGGATAGATTTTAAATTGAATTTATACTTTGGATCAGAAAAAAAATTGATTTAATTTTCTTGTTAGGGAAATTGTTAAATTCATCATAGATTTCTTGTCAGATGAGACTAATTTAAAAATGTGTGCATTTATTAATCAGTCTGTGACTCAGCCTCAAACTACTATTTTGTTTAGATGAAACCAAAATCAGACAGAAGGAAATAAGTATCTAGGGCAGCCTCTGCATTGGACAAATGGGACAAATTTCAAAGAAACATATTTTACCTGAGTTCATAATTAGATTTTGGAAGCTTAGAAAATGACTCTTCCCATTATTTTTCCATATATTCGTTTGAAAATATATGTTTGAATTTTGCAGTTACAGAAGGTAAATCGAGACCTCAATCCTAGAAGCATTTTATGGCTTTAATTCTGAAGGCCAATTCAGCATTTATATAAAAACAAACAAACAAAAAACCCACACAGATAATCCTGAAAATGTGAACTGAAATAGAATGACCTGCGTGCTGAATGCTTGTGAAGCTGAGCCAGAAGCTTTCACACAGTGTCAGGAAGCACAGAACATCTTACTTTCTCTTCTGCCTCTTGTTCAGGGTTGACTCTAATGATTAGACATGGAGTAGGAGCCCATAGTACATTTCCTTGACTGTCACATCTCCTGAGAAAGCCAAAACTCATCTTTCCTAAGAACTTTAGCAACATTTCCTATTCATTTTGTACTGTGGTCTTCCTGATTTTTAAGAAAAAAAAAAAAAAAAAGGCAATAAAACTTGTAGACTTTCCCAACATCACAAGTAAAGTTAGTGGTAGAGGGCCAGAAGAATCAAGAGATCCGATTCCCAGATGAATCTTTCTATATTGTACCATAACCTTCAATTCTGCTGCCTTTGAGATGCTGAACTGAAATTGGAATAGTTTCAAGGAGGTTTCCTAGGCACCTGCAGTCATCTAAAACTTTTTATTAGAAATCAAAAGAAGGTGCTCTAGCTCCTCTTCAAAGCTTTACAGTATATTTTCCCCTGGGGTGTTAGTTGTAGTACTGAGAAAGTGATTCATGATGAATAATTTATCCAATGAATTTAATCTGGTTTCTTACTTCTGCAATAGCTATAATCAGATTGTGATTTTCTCCCATCTATTTGTTACTTAAAACTGTTTCACAAATTAATTTAGCAATCGCTGCCAGTTTACTATAGTCTCAATTATCTGATTACCACAGGAGAGTCTGAATTGTTCTGACAGTAGGAGTTTTGTAAAATTGATGGAATTTGCAATGTAAGGTGTAGTCACTGGCAGCCACCTCAGCAGAAAGCATAGCCTGGAATACTGCATCCAATGTACACACAGCACTGAGGCTTTAGGCTCTAAATTAGAACTAATCTTTACAGAAATCTAGAAAATCATTGCTTTACAGAACAATTCCCATCTAAATTTTCTACAAATTATTTTATTCTAATTATCTAGACATTTCACGTAGAATATAAATAAGTAAATTTTACCTAGTGTTCCTAAGTTTTAGGACTCCAGGTTACCATCTACTTTAGCAGCTTGCTACCAGTTCCTTTCTTTCCACCATTAATTCCTTGGCCTTTTATGCCTGGGTCTAATACCACATGAAATAAAATAAATTCGCCAGATGAAATAATAGAAATTCAAATTTGTAACATAATGTAAATAATTTGTACATTGTATGCTTCTGCAGAAGAACTTTACTCCTAAAATAAGAAGTTTAAATAACAATTCTTTTAACAAAATTTGAAGAATCGCTATAGAGATTAGTCTAAAGGCAGTTCTCAAAACTCTTCTATATTTTATGAGAACAGTGGCACTAGACCTAGTTCTGGAATAAGGCCCAGAAATTGTTTGAGAAACTGTTCCAGAGGCAGCCCTGAGGTGGCCCCACAAATGGCCCCACAAAGAAATCAAGCAGTATCTCCTGAAGCTGCACTATAGGCCATGCCAGAACACACCCTTAAAAACAATTCCAGAATTTGTTGGAGGAGAGAATTTGTGCTAGAGGAGACTGCAGGAAAGGCACCAGAGCAAACACTGGGAAGCTCCTGATCTGTCTAGTGGGAGAATCAACAGAATGGTTCATCCCTATTTACACCTACAGCACTCGCTACTTGACCTCTTTTACACTGTCCATTTTCCACAAACCTTGCCTTTCAATAATCTTTATCCAGGAACCACTGTCTGCTGAAATTGTTTTCAAATTCAATAACTCAGTGGAGTTATTTTCAACTTAGTTTGAAATGAGGGAGATTAGAAACACGTGAAGTAGCCTAAACAAATGGGAAAGGTAGCATTAGGACAACTAACCAGGCAGTAACATTTTAGACAGAGGATGGGAAAGCGGCAGGACTGTCCATTTGTTTGGTTTTGTCTCTAGAAGTAGATACCTCAGATCTGCCGTGTCTCTGCTAACATATTGTTGTTTGCTTTTTATATCCCCTCTTTATTAGCTCTGAGAAATCATTCTCCTCACATTTCAGCAACGATTATAAAAACATTCATCATGTGCTGGTGGTTCAATGTATGTTACCCAAGTATTTTCTTTTTAAAAGAGGACCAACCAACTTTTAAGGCTGAACTCTAATAATACACCGGCCACCATCCAGTGAGCTATGGCCACTCAGAGATTGCCAGTTTCCTTCCCATTTCTCTGATTTCTGCTTAACTGACAAAAATTGTTTATTTCTCAATGCCTAAGATTAATTATTTCTGAAAAAAGTTATTCAGTACTAAAAGTCCTATGAATTTTTAAAGTAGAGTTGACAAAAAAAAAAAGATAGATAAGTATTATAAGTATTTATTTTAAAGATGCATTATTGGTTATGGATCAAATACCAAAGAATAAAGTATTGTAAATCATAACCTGGGCCATATCATCAGATAGTGTAAATCTGAGCAGTACCATTTACCTCACTGGAGACAGACCAGCTCATGCTAAGGCAAAATCTAACCTCAGTAGTCCAATTTATGGGCATGTCTAAATCTCATTTGTACTTTATTAACATATACAAATTCCTTCCTTTTCATGCAGTTTGTCAGTAGAGGACAGATGCTCCTTTAATACTCAAATGCATTTTCAAAAATGCTACATTGGGTGACCTTGCATATCGCACAATATGTGTCCAAATATACAAACAAACAGGAAAAAAAAAAAAAAAAAAGTGTTGCCTTATGGAGGAGATATACACAATCCAAAAGTCTTATCAGCAACAAAGACCAGAGCATTAATTTTACATGTCTTATGACAGTCACTGAAGATAGCAAGACAAGCAGTGGAACAAGCTCTGCAATTCTGCCTGGAAATCCTTCCCAGAACAAACAGTTTAACACTATTTGATTCAAGAGTACTGAATTCCTCGGTTTGTGCTTTTGCTGTGTTTTAGTCCCAATTATCTCATTTATTACCCTGCTGAACTACCAGACGCACATTGCTGTATGTGTTGTGGAAAATGCATTCCTACAGAATATCGATTTGTTATGGACATGAAAATACTGTTCATGTTCTCACTGGACCAACAAGTGGCTGCTGGCTCCCAGATATAACAGTTCTCTGCTTTGCAGATTTATCCAAATGACTTTTTAGCATTTAAGGGTAAAGATAAGTTTGTTTTGAAAGAATAAAGCTTATGTAAAGCATTCTTGTGTTGAAAGCTTCTATTTTCCATCACTTTGGCATGCGGTTGAAGAGGGAAATCCTGGTACCCAAATTTATCAATAGTCAGGAGAGATGCAGCTCTTGCAGCATTGACTAGAGAGAGAGAGAGAGAGAGAGAGAGAGAGAGAGAGAGGTGACATTCCTAATGATTAGGTGTTTGGTTTTGGTGTGTAATAGGGACAGAAGGATGCTTGAAGAAACATGCATTTTGGGCATTTGAGAGACCTGAGCTGAGGCAGAGGATGTCAGGCTGAGGAGTGAGCACAGTGTTCCAGGTTGCATTACTGCATAACACAAAACCAGATTTGGCTCCATAAAGCCGACAGTTTAAGATAGTCAGCCTGAAGAAAACATACAATACAACGTCTAATGGAAAGAAGGAAAACCCACAAAACTGTTATTCTCCTCTATTAGTCATTTTTCTATCATCGTGTTTGCAGACCATGGAGGCAATAGCTGTTTTCATGGGACGAGAAAAAGAGAAAAAGAAGAGAAAAAGAGAAAAAGAAGAGAAAAAGAGAAAAAGAAGAGAAAAAGAGAAAAAGAAGAGAAAAAGAGAAAAAGAAGAGAAAAAGAGAAAAAGAAGAGAAAAAGAGAAAAAGAAGAGAAAAAGAGAAAAAGGACTGATTGGGAGACCTTTTCCACTTATAAAGGACTGCAGAGAAGACAGCAGATCTATCAGAGACAAATAATCACTGAATAATCAGATATGATAGCAACAGTATGTTTAATCTAAATATAGAAGTTGTCTGCATCTGCACATTTCCAAGATTTTTTAGCCTCTAAATCTAACTAATCTTCTTAGGACAGCCTCTTATAAACAATCCAGAGTAAGAAATATATTACTTAGAAATGCCACTTCCAAGATTCTGCCTCAGTGGAAAATGCAAAATTAGAGTAACTTAGTTTGGAAGGAATCTCTGGAGGGCACCTGGCCCAACCCCTGCACAAAGCAAGGCTAACTTCAAAGCCAAATGCTAATGTACAGCAACTTGGAACTTTCAAAAGCATTTTTACTTCAGTTAATGCCATTTTCACCCTCCGTCAGATAAAACAGCTGTAGAATGTCATAGCCAGATCTCTAACACATCCTTGAGTGAAGGATTCAAATCACGAATAGCAATACTTCAGATTCTTACTAAGCTTGAGACAGTCCTTTTAATTTATTTTATTATTCTACACTGATAACTCTCATCCTGGTTTTGTTCCTCATTGAGAAAGCCCTGTTTGGAAACATTACTGTTTTTGTTTTGTTTTTAAGATAGTCACTCTCAATCTAATTCTTGTGCAAAAAAATTCTGACCATCAGTCAGAATATCCCATCGTAGAAATCATATGTTGTTTTAAACATCTGCATTTCCATCCCCTTGCACTTTTAGCAGTTAAAAATTAAGCAGTTTAATATCTAGAAAATTAACTCAGGTATTGAAACTATAACTCAAGTGTACCTTTTCTGCTTTGATAGTTTAATTCGCTACCTCTGGAAGGAACACCAAGAGATCTCTGACAACAGCTTGTAACAGAACACAGTAAAATGTTTGTATTACTGTTGCCAATTATTCCAGGGCACGTTCAAAAAGAGACTGAGAAGTAATTTCAGATTTAATATACTAGAAATGTAATTAAATGATTATTATTGTACTTCACAGACAACCACAGAATTTCTCTGTGAATTGTTAAATGGAATTTTAAAGCAGCACTGGTAGTTCCCATGATCTATCTCAGGGAATCAAGGTAGTTTCAGTAATTCACAGCTCTTAAGATTAACCTTTTGTACTAATTCTGGTCTATAGATACCCATGTTAATCAGGTTCGGAATGCTTCAGAGATTTTGTAATTTTGCTCTGATTACAAAATCAATAGCAATACTGTGTGTCAGTCAAAACTAGGGCATAGTTGCTCAATATCCAAGTCAATGACATTTTATGATGTAGAAATACTGCAATAAAGTATTTTGTCAACAAGTTACTACCTCCACCAGATATGCAGCTGTGTGTGGTACTTCTTTAGGGTTCAAAATTTTCCCAGAAAGTGAAACTATACATATAATTTGAGTACAACTGCACAGACCACAAAAAACAGAAGAGTAGCCAAATGGCAGTATTTAATACAACATGCACACAGGGGCTGAATCCTCAGCTAGAACAAAAACAAACAAACAACAAAAAAACAAGTGGAATTTTAATACTCTTTTCTGATCAAGGGCTTATTCTAAACCCCAACTTCATCATGTGTGATCTGTTATGGATGAGATGAACCAAATCTGGCCACCACATGCTCCTTTTCAGGTACATAAGGAAACAATAGAAAATACCATTACCATGGCAACCTAGTTTAGTTTGAGGTTTCACACCATTCATGGAATCACAAAACAATCTAATTTGGAACAGATCTCTGAAGGTCATCTCATCCCACTGTTCAAAGTGAGGCCAACTTCAGGTCAAGTTTGGAGTACATCCAAGGCTGGAGACTCTGCAGCATCCCTGGGCAACTTGTTCCAGTGTCAGATCACCCACAGCGCGGAGAAAAATCCACTTTGTTTCTCCACACTGTCAGTGCCACTGGAGGCATTTGGGCTCCATCTTTCTACCCTGGCACACTCCACAGCTTCCATCCTACCCAGCCCCAAACATCGGCACAGCGTGCAGCAGCTGTGGGGTGGCAGCTGGTAGCTGGGAAGGGGTTGCACCTGTGTTTGACTGCGTAGCCTGAGCGATGGGCACTGGAGGTGGCCAGCAATTTCACGCCCTACATGGAATATTTGCTTTTGCCTTTACTGGGCAACACTGTGCACACGCTTAATTGTCATACAGCAAATGGGTTACAACAGCTTGTTGGGCCCTTCCACAGGGGGAAATAAAGTCAAAAGCAAAACAAAAACAAACAACAACAAAAAATCAAATACAAAACAGAAAGAGTCTGACCACTTTTAGATGAAGCAAGGTGTTAGCTTTGCACAGCACCTGGCTCTCCCGGTACATAACCAGTCTCTGGGATATTCTACAATACAGCTAAATGACTGAGTAATGTAACACTGTTGTATGGGTCAGGGTTACAATTACACCACTTATCCTCCCAGGTGATTGTGCCTGTTGCATACCAAACCAATTTGGTCAGGGTAGCAATTTTTTGCCCTTAACATCTGAGCACATGCAAAGTCTTTGTTAGAGCTACTGATGTGTGCCTGAAATCAGGGCTTAGTCCAATGCCTAAAATGGACATAGAATGGAGTGTACATAATGCCTGAAGTATTTGAGTGGTTGTGCGGTTCTTGGGGCTTCCCCTCCTCTCACTATTCCTTTTCGTCTTCTGCAGCAACACAAACATTTGTCTCCGTAATTACAACATTGAAAGGCTGAACATTTTAAAAGGGAAAGTAAATAGAAATGTTTCTGAGATAATTGTTTTAAGTGGTCCCCTTTGTGTATGAAGTACTGTACTAATTCCCTCTGAAGGACAGAGAAGAAAAAAAATAGCAAAAATAGCAACCTTTTTTTTTTTTTTTTTTT
>VXAA01003467.1:3138623-3162110 GCA_013399115.1 Anseranas semipalmata
TTTTTTTTTTTTTTTTTTTTTTTTTTGAAGCAGTTACTAATTAAATGCCGGGAAAAGGAAAGGGAAAAAGGTCTTTTACATACTGGTTCTGGTAGAGGCTGGAAAACAAAAAGAACAAAACTGTCTGCATTTTCATGCTGTTACTGGTGTGTTTTCATGCAATTACATGCAAAGTAGTCATTTCAAGTTTGTAAATTTCCAGCAGGCATTGCATGTACAAGCAACCAATTTCACATACAAAATGTTAACATTACAGGCACAATGTGTGCTGTGCATTGGTTTTCCATTTTAATACTTTGAACACAAGTTTTGCTCTATTTTGTTAATATACAAAAACATTTGGCTAAGCACAGACTTCCAAATCTGATCCTTTTGCCTGAGATAGTTTATAAGCGTGTTGATGGTAGGGCAGCACGATTCCCGCAGCCAGACAGCCTCACAGAGCAGCTGGAGCTGCAGCACAGTGCTGCAGGTCTCTGTGCAATGCGGTGCAAAGCACCCCCAGCATTAGCTTTGACAAACGCAGGCCAGAGCTGCCTGGGATGGTGGGAGCTACTCGCTCACCTGGATGGACACAATTCCATCTCTCAGATACAGCACCATGTTCAAATACCTTGGCAAAGCTGTTCTGGGGGAACGAACAGCTGTTCTATCTCCATCTCTAGCTGCAACTAAGACTTAATAATTACCTATGGTTATAACACAAGAAAACACGCCCTGTTGCTACTTGCCACGCTTCCTATCACTGAATGAGTCGCAAAGAGTTTTTGAGGAGATTGACAGTGCTTTTAAGTTGGGAAAAAAAAAAAAAATCTTTTAAAGCCCACACAGCCGTGTCACCTGATATCTTTCATTGTGTAAATAAAATCTTAATACTGTTATGTCAATTGCTCTCAGAATAGATGTTTATTACCAGTGTTGACATGCCTTTGCACATCATCATGTTTTTCCCTTTTGTACCATAAATGCCAAAATAAAAGTTATCAGCAATTGCTTACGAAAAGAACCATTCAGAAACCATTAATTTATGCTGCTTTAGCTGTCACAAACAGAAAGACCTCAAACAAGTTTCCTCTCAAGAAGAAATGAGAAAAAATACTTAATTTTTAAAAGTAATAACAGCTTGTAATTCCAATCACTGAGAAGATCTAATAATGTAGTTTGGAGTATGAAAATTATAACCTCAAATTGCTTTTTAATCAAATGAAACTTCTCTGTTTTATGATCCAGCAATTGTGTTTTAAGCAATCTATGTATTATAGATGCTGGAGGAAGAACAGATTTCCATGGAAAATTGTAGCTTTTTGATAAATGGAAACAAGTTGGTGTTTTGTTTTGCATGAATAGACTCTCAGTGTGTCTCTGACCAAATCTGTGAGATGTTTTGGGGCAGGACACACGGCAGGAGTCAAACCGCACCTTGAACCAAGTGATGTGCCCCTGAGCTGGAAAATTGGCCCAAAGCTCTCAAAGGTTTAGAGGGCATCATATAGTAGAAATGCTGAGATGAAGCTGAGAATTTCAGTTATAGATGAAATAACCCAGGCCCACGAATAGATAGGAAATGGACAAATTGTTTCATCAAATACTTTTTGGATATACTAATCTAAAAGTTTAATTTTGACAGTTAATAGAGTAGACTAGGAAGATTTTATCAATACCTACTAATAGAACTGGAAATTTTCTGGAAAGCAAATCTGTTGCTTCATTTTTCATTTATTCATGTGTGCTCTGTATTTACCATCTCTACACAAAATGCAGAAAACTCTTCAGCCCTCAGTAAGATGCACGGGTTATGTATATATGTTTAAAAAAAGAAAAAGAATTTCATGCCAACAGTTCAGATAAACACCTAATTGACTGACAGTTAGTAGGTGTCACCTTCTAATTTAAAAACCAATTTAAATTTAACCGTCATATTGTTGAAGAAAAGTATTACCTTTCATTCAATAATTATACTTAATTGACTTGAAGATTTAAATGTTACGTTGGCTACAAACATTTCAAGCTGTGCATAATGTCTAAGTCTCTTCAGAAGACTGCAGTTACTGTATAGTTTGAGTCTCCTTCCAGACTTATCATAGAAACAAAAACCAGCAGCTTTTCCTCCCCTTTGCCTTGTAGTTGGCGCAAACAAATGGCTGGATCCCCAGCCTGGGGTGGGGGAAGGAATAATTCAGCTTATTTAATGAATCCATACTGCTTCATATTGGCCAGAGCAGTGAGAAGTTTGGAGTTTTTAGTTTGGTCTTCTGAAGGATGGGAACCAGGCACCCAGCACATGCAGGTCTGCCTCGCATTACAGAGGCTGCTCTGCAGGAGAGCACCACGATTGTGCACCAGAAATAATAAATCACAAAGTGCCTTAAGGTAACAGCTACCGATACACAATGCTACAGGGTGCTTGGTAGGTCAAACAAAACCAAATGAGAAATAATGTCTTCCAGAATTCAGGTCTTTGAGGGAAATACTAACATTTAATGACAATGGTACACACACGCAAACCAAGGGTCCCGCTCTCCTCTCACACCAGTGTTTCACTTTAACCGTGAAAGTTTAATACTTTGTGTTTAATGTGGCATGTTCTCTTCCCTGAACTGTGAGCTGTCAAGCTGCCAGCCTGTGTTTACTTTAGGAGGTCGAGGAGATCCAGTATTTTTGCACTAGCTATCCAGAGCTTCCCAGGCTTGCATCCTCACAGGCTACTAACTACTGAACCACTGCTGTAGAACCGCAGTCATGCTAAGCCTCTAAAGTCAGGGGCCATTTGCATTATAACTAATCATTTGGCTTTGTTCTGTCCTATTCCAAGCCCTGCTTTGAGATCTTTTATTTGTATGATTTGGGTTCACAACTTAGTCCTTCAAAATCTCTTATATTATGACTTTTTTCATTCAAGGTTTGAAAAGGATCTTGCAGAATTCAGCCTCCATCATATGAGCAAACAGAGATTTACTGCTCATAGAATTCTCTGCAACCCAGTGATTTTATAGCAATTTTTTAAACCTCTGGCCTTTTATGGGGCCTGTCCATCACAAGCACCTCCATCGAGCAGCCGGGTGTGGAGGGAACTTCCGAGAGATTTACCAGCAGTCTGCAAAATAAGGCTACCTCGCCAGCTAGCAAATACTGCTGCTGTGATTTGTGGCTGCCGACTTCCGTTGGTTTGCTCTGAACTATTGAAAGAAAATTACTCATGAAATCCTGCTAAAATGCCTTCTGCTTCTAGGATACCATGCCACAGTTTGACTGCAGAAAAAGGGCAGCGTGAGGTTGAAGAATATGTAGAGAATATGTTAACCTGCAGTCATCAGGCACCCCAAACCTGTGCTGGCTTCTCCAGGCTTGACAACACTGCCAGATAAACTGATTTTACAGATAAACTTAAAGGCCATAAAAGTCCACTATCCACTGCTATTTATGACAAAACATTTATGACACTCAACAACAACAACAGTCCACTTTCTCTCTTCAAATGACAGCGAGAAATGAACAGGGGATTCTTCCCTTGGTCTGCAGAGAGGCAGCAGGAGTGCTCCACCGACACAAAGCAAGTGCTCATGAAAGTTGATCAGAGTGATACAGATTGCAAAATTTCTTCTACATTGTCATCTCCCAACAAAAGTTAGGCAAGGCACCGGGACCCATCCCTCTTCCTAATTCTTGCTATACAGATGTTTTCATCCTATGTGGGGAATTTCCTTATAACAGAAGGCTATAGGTGGCTGTTCAGACAGCTACCTTGTTTTGCAAGACTCAAATCTGGAATATTTTTCTTACCAAAATATAGTTCTCAGTAAGCTAGATGGAGTTTGGATCTGTAATCACATATGAGAAAAGTGACAGGCTACATCTGCTTATAAATCAAATCAGAAAGTTTCACACAGCTGAAAAAATTTGCTTAGACAATGCATGTCAGTATCGCATTTACCTGTATCTTGAAATTTGGATGTGAATTGAAAAACTGGGAAAACAACACAAAACCATCAATACAGGTTCCTCTACTACCACCTCACTGCAGTCCCCCGGTGCAGGAAGGGCAGGAGCAGAGCACAGTGAAATATGAACCCTACCAGAAGTGCGTGAAGCTCATAATCCTGCTCAGTGCTCCCCCTACAATCGCTGGGCACACAACATTTCTTTCTTAACAAGGTATTAATCATGCCTTTGGTGAAATGGGGGAGCCTTTCACTCTGCCGCATGAAGAGAACTGCTGGTGAAGACATCATAAATCTTCACTTTGTTTTCAGGAATTCTGGCTCGCTTGTGCTCTCACTCTGCCAGGAAACCCCTCTGCTCTTTGTGATAGATTTTCTGTTTTGGCCTTTGCTATTTTCTGGCTTAGCCAAGCTGAGATGCCTGGTAACAGCAAGCATCTGTGTGTGTGTTCACCCAATGGAGTTCTTTTATGTATTCATATTACTGTAGGATATGAATAGGCCATGCTTTTAATATAGTTTTCTCACAGAAACTGCTTTGGTCCTTGTTTTAAAGCTGGAAGGCAAGGAACAAACAGTAAGTACCAGACAACCAGAAAAAATGGAGACTCTAAATGGAGAGTCTATTGAGATTTATACAGATTTTAGCTGTGCAATACTTGATTGAGAACACAGAGCCTACATGATATCAAAAAAAAAAAAAACCACTAAAACACTCCCCATTTTATTTTTGTAGTTGTAGCAACTCAACGAGTTCTGCAGACTGCAGTGTTCCAGAAGTGAGATTTTTTTATGCCTGCTGTTAGTACTAGATTTTTTCATTTGGGGTTAGTGCTCAGCATCCATTTGAGAATTTTAGATTATCAGCTTTCTGGCTCCTTCAACCTTGTTTTCTATACAAAACGCAGGGAATTAATGTCATTAAGATTGCTTTTGATTTGCTCAGGATAGAAATGAGCTCATATAAGAGCAGAAAACAATCACCTCTTTTCTTTTTTCCTCTATGGTAGTGAAAGTTACTGAGCAATTTTACAACACCCACTACTTTCAGTGCAACATTTGGAGGTCTTCTCTAACCTAAATGATTCTGTGATTTGCATTCATGAAGCCCTCTCATTGCCAAGGAAAGACAATGAAAGGGTCCAAGCTACCTACTGAAGGTCAGCCAAATGACAGAGCTTAGCACGCAATCACTGCCTGCTGCTTTAGGGCTGTTTTATAAAATTCCTATGGCTGGTGGTTAGTAGCTCTTCTGGCAACTCTGCTCGAGTTGAAGGGAGATCTGAGGATTAAGGACTGCTCCTGCACAGTGTGCATCTCGCACACAAGAATGGATAAAACCTCAGGAAATAAGTGGCTGCAAAAATCAATACAGACAGATGTTCCACCAAAATGAAGTATTTTTCATTAAAATAACAGCAAGCACGTCAGGCCAGAAAGTAAAGACTTGAGCTGAAGTTAACAGAACCAATACAGGTCTGGGTCTGCCTGACAGTTACTATCAGCGCAGGAGAAGACAAAGAAGGCAGCAATAACAAAAGAAAAATTCAGAAGAACCTTGATAAAAAAAAAAAAAAATAGATACTGTTATAAAGCAGAGTAAAGTCTGAGCTACCCAAAAGAAATCTCAAGCCTAGCAGGAAGCCTTCTGCAGAAGAAAGTTAAAATCTATCATTTTACCTAATGTATAACAAAATCCAAATGTGTGCTCCCCACCTGAAAAGTTTCTGATGGGGTCTAACAACTTCTGTCTGAGCAGGGTTGGGAAACATCGGTTAAAAATAAGAGAAATGACTGCAAAAGGCCCACGGGTCTCTTCCTTATCAAGAGAGGACTAATGCCCTTTTCTCACAGCTGGGAAATAAGAGACAAAGCTGAAGGTGAAAGCAGCTGCTGGCAGGCTTTGGTTGTACAGGTAGCAAAACCTCTCCAGCAGCCCCTCAGTGCCCGAGGGAGGTGCTCATGTTCCCCTTTCACGTGTTCCCCACCTCTTTCTCCCTAAAACCCACACTTTCAGCCTAGGGCTCCCGCCTCTCCTGCCTGCCTCCTCTTCCGTGAGGCTCAGCAATATTTCAGATAAAGCCTGGCTGCAGCCTAACTCCTGCAATTGAGTTTGGAAAAGGAGGTCAGCGTCCACCCTCCTTGCAGAGGGGAAATGTTAACTGCAGTTTTTTGCAGCCTGGAAACACTAGCAGGGACAATAAGACTGAGAAAAGTTGAAAATAATCTTAAGTTTTCATAAAATTTTGGGATTTTTTTTTCTCTGCTCTAGCCAGAAAATTCAAATTGGTTGCTTGTTAATTAAGTGTGCTAGCAGAGTATGCTGTTAAAGATGAACAGCAGTTTTACTAATAAACCTTTCACTGTCAAGCATCATCATCTTACTTCCTTTTGTCGTGGGAGGGAGAAAGTCTTTTGTAGTGGTGGAGAAACACTTTGTGAAAGCCTAGATTCAATGTTTTTAAAAGTACACCCCTTATATCACTAGAATTAGATTTTATCCAGAGGTTAAATATCAAATCTAACTCAAATCTTCTGAAAATTTTCTGAAGTAAAAGAAGCTGAGCTTTTGGAGAACTTTCATATCACTTTAGAATACTCTATTATTGTTATTATTTGAATGTGTCAGGTCCATAGCTCTTGGAGAAGTAAGAAGAGCAACAAGTGAAAATAGATAATCCTATCAATTCAATAATCCCCAAAGCTACCCTATTTTATGCCCCTCATTAGTTACCAGCCACTCTGGATTGGCATTACTTTGAGCAGGATGGCAAAATAATAAGCAAATACTCTAGGTCTTCTGCCCCAGGAGTTTTTTAAAATGGTAACTAACAACCACAGAAGTCTCAAGAGAAACTATTTAAAACTTTGGAGAGAAGCCTAATTTTGAAGAAAAGACTATTTTCATTTAATACACTGAAAAAAAATTGTTCATCTATATGAAAAAAGGAAATATTTAATATTGCCAAGGACAGTGAGTCCTTGTACAATCTGCACAAGCACCAGTCATTTATGCTAACGCAGCTAGGAAATGGACTACCAGAATTTCTCTAGATGGAGACTGGCTGTGAATTGAGTTTTGTGCATATAAAAGATTGCACTGACCCGAACAAAGCAGAATGCAAAGACATCACTAACCATGTAATGCAATCTTAATTTGTCAGACCTATGCAATTTTAGCACTTTTCTTGTTCACTTTTCTTGAAATCAAATTACTGGAAGGCTGTTTTTTTGATATGGATAAGTAGCTAGAATATTATTTATCCAAGTCTCAAAACGGGCAAAATTTGTTTTCGCTTTGTGCTAAATTATGAGAGTTTTCTTCTTTTTCTATAGGTCCAAGACTTTATTTACAACCCTCAAGAGACACAGTTTCATGCTTAAGTCAGACTGGATCAACATGTTTCATTTAGGTTTCCTGCAAAACCATCAAGCTGTTCCAGTTTCACTTAAAAGGTTTAAGACCTGAGCCAGTAAGAAAATCTGAAACCAGCTGAATTACCCAATTACCTTTTTTCTTCACCTCAGAGAAACTGACATACCAAACTTGGTTCTAACTCTGTTTACCAGAAAAAGGTAAAAGTTTCCCTTCAGTTTTCCAGAAGCCACATTCACTCCCTCGCTCTCGCGAGAGTTTCAGCCCTCCAGTCACCCTCCTGGCTGTCACTGACCTGGCTATTTGAGAAATCACAGAATTCCCCCCAAAATAATTTTGCTAAAGCTGTTATCTTTCCATTGAAGCTGATGTTTCGAGGAGATCTTCAATCTCCAAAAGGCGTTTGTACCAACAATTACAACTCTGTGTGTGCCAGAACTGAATGTTGTCCAAATTCCAACAGTTTTAAGACTGTCACCCCACTTGTTCTCTGAAGATCCACCAAACAGATGTAAACGTACATTATTCCCAGTGTAAGTTCCTGGTCAGATGCTCTTCAAAATTAATAGCTAAAATCTAGTTATCTTTTTCTATTTTTCACCTCCCGGGTATCAGTAGTACATCAGTATACATACATATTACTGATGTATACAAACAGCATACATCAGTAACTCCTACTGTAGCTTCTACTAAGTAGCTTCTGCTGAAGTCACAAGGCTGCTACACTTGTCCCCTGAGCAGAAAAGAAAATAAGCAGCTTTTTTTCACTGTGCAATCCTTCCCAAGGTCTTCAGAGCTTTCCATGTGTTCAGAATTTGATTTGTGTAAAGAAGAACTTGTCCTTTTATTAGTCAACTTGGCTTGTTTGATGAATTTGTCTAATGTGGCCATATGATATATTTTAACTTGCTGACATCTAGCAATTGAGCAGAGGTCAGATTGGAAGCTCAAGGATTAACCAGCACTTATTTCATATTTCATCCTCAAAACCAATAAAGTGGCATGCTTTCCTCAGCTGTCTGTCAGAGAAAGAAAGGATACCTCATAAATATTAAGCAGTATTTTCAGTTAAAACTTCTCAGAGAGGAAAATCTAAAATGGAAAATATAGATTAAACAGAGCCAATTCAAAACAAACTCAAACTGGAAAAAAAAAGGAAAAAAGGACATATCTATTATTTCAGTGATCTGTATGTATGCAATTATATTTTATACTAATTGCTCTTAAACAAGGAAGAAAGCATGTGGGAGAGTAAAAAATACCATAGGATAATTACTAGCTTACACACAGTACAGCTTCAACTAAGACATACTTCTCAAACCAATGAATTCAACTAATTCTGTGTCTTCCCCATCCTCACTCACTTTTAAAACATAGTTTGTCACAATTATCTCCCAGATTTTTGGAAAGATTTTGATGATTACACTCTGTATTATTTTTATATCCAAGTGGTTTTCTCATGCTGCTTTCCTTCAAAGCAGTTGACTAGCACCCTAACTAATGCTGATTCTTGCTTAAATACTGGCATGGTTTCTTCCCGTCTCTGCCTTCAATGTTCTCTGATTCCATTCAAAACTCAGGATTTGTTCTCTCTGGGACCAAGCTGGTCTGTAAACATTAACTTATGCAGAAAAAGCACTTTTACGGCACATCCCCCGTAGATTTTTTTTTTCCTTAAATATCTGCTGTCTTTATAGGCTAGCAAATGATGAGTTCTTCATTGCATCCATCTGGTAGCTAAATCAAAATGCTTTCTTTACTTTACAAGTTTTTGATGAAATAGATGTTGTTTGCCTAAAACACTTTGTTACTATATGAAGAACACATCTTTTCTTCCAGATTAAACTGATTTCAAGTAGTTTCTACTCTTTGTATGAAAATGAACCACGCAATTACTGCAATTATTTCAGTCAGTATGGGAAGGGTAAATAACATTGCATTGTCAGGTCCACCTTTCTGACCAACTCTCTAATCCAATTTATTCAGGAATATTTCTCTCCATAATGGGGTTCTTTCAATAAGCATTTCAACCTTTACCATTTCTCCTAATTATATTCAGGCTGCAATTAGCTAATTAGAAACAGTGCAGCCATTTCAAAATAATTAAAATTACAGTTACTCTTATTTCTCAGCTGCTTTTATAATGTTATCACAATGTGTTCCCTATTAATATAGCGACACCCAATTTTACATGCAAGAAGCTGTGGTGGAACCATTATGAAATTAGTTTGTTTGATCAGTGATCAGCCTGATTTAACAGAGATTACGAGAACAGAAGCTCAAGATGGCGAGGAGCTTGGTACCATCAGGAGCAGACCTTACAGAAGGGCCGTAGATGCTGAAGGACAAACTACACCTTTGGCTTTCAGTGCACTCTGCTCCTCACCTTAAAGGCCCCTTATCTATGCAGGGGCCTTCTCACGCGCACAGAGCGGGCAGAGCTGTGCTAATGGCTACTGGGTACTATTGCCACTGGGCCCGCACTTCTCAGGGGCTGATCAACTGTTGCACCAGGTGCCAGGGACAGGAGCAAGTCCTCCGTCACCCCCTGGGCCCTGATCTAGCAGAGGGCAGATACAGGCAGGCAGACAAAAGCCTGTGGAACAGAATCGGGAAGGCAAGATCACGGCAGGAAGCTTTGCCAAACTTCTTGTAAGATGGCACCTAATTCTCCAAAGCCTGGAGCTGCCATTGGCCGATCTCGGTGTCTGTACCAAGCACTCGGATTTGCTGTCACGGCTGCCAGGCAGCTACTGAGCTCCAGGAACAGAGCTCTGTACGCAGCATCCACGTGTCCTTGTGCTTTAACGTCCACATTTTAAACATTAACACTTGTAGAGCATTCTATTGAATAAAGAAGAAAAAGATCAAATAGGAGCCAGAACGAATCCTTTCATCCTTTTATGATTCTGCTATTGGATTTTTTTTTTTTTTTTTAAAACAACCATTCTGCTTTCAATTGCCAATAAAAAATATAATGGCTAAAATTAATGGATTAGATTACAGTCATCAATTAATTAAATCATCTGGGTGAGATGTGAAAACCTGCAATAACAATTACAATAATGACGTAAATCACATTTATTGATTTCAATCAAGCTGCTGTGGATCTACACCACAGTTAATGTTCCAGGCATATCTGTTTGCACTAGGCCTTACCAACTAAGTGTACTGGGGAATATGTCCAAAAGTTAGTTGAAGCAGTCTGGATTTTATTAGGTATTTTATCCCCATTGTTCTTATAACAAATGGCTATATATTACAATAAACATATTAAAGTCTATTCTGAGCATCTATTCTATTATTATATTAACAGAGCATCTTACAGCACTCACTGTATTTATTCTTACAGGTCCTAATGGGGAAGAATTCTTACCCCCACTTCACAGATGAACAAGAGGAATACATAGTCCCAACAGCACCGTGCTGGAACAAAACTCAGCTAAGGCTCCAGAAATAAGCTAGTTGTTACCTGAGCACTTTGCTTTAATTTGACCCAGACAAGATGCATCTAATCTAGACAGAATGCAATCTTGAGATGACCTAATTTTCCAAAATTTGAACTATTTTATTTAGAGCTATTCTGGATATTTTAAGATAGCAGTGCACTGAACTTCCACCTAGAGAGTTCAGATAAATCAAGATTAGAACAGATTTACATAGTAGATTAGTGTCCTGAGCTGACTTTCTCCTTCCCTGTTTCCATGTCTTGAGATCTGGCAATAGTGTAATAGAAAAATAATTAAATATTTACATTCTCCTGACTGAAGAAGACTGAAAGAACTATCTGGTATTGTATGTATGAATGATATTTATAGAAAAACAAAACAGAAATAACATCTCTGAAGACAAATCAGTTGCAGAAAGTCTACTGATAACATTAGGAAAAGGGAAATCAGAGCTCTTAATACAATACATTCCCATAACTGTGCTGGTTTTGCAGGTGGAGTGGAAAGCTCTGACGCTTTTTATTATTACTATAACATTCTGTATTATATAGAAAATAATAAACATAATATGTATATGAGTAAAACTCAATTTGGTGTGTTTATATAAAAATAATAAACACAAGACACCTCCCCTTAAGTGCCAAATATATGACTAATGGAACGTTCCCAAATAAAAGCTACCCTGGCTTTTTCCAAAGCATCACAGGGCATTCAAGTGGATTGCCATGTTCTCACTCTCATGTATGATTACTTCAATACCAATTTCGTTTCCTCTCTGTTCTGAGATTGATCATTTAAATAAAGCTTTGATAGGTATTTTAGAAAAGATAGCAAGGATTTGATAAGACTTAATATTTCGACTCAGTACACTATCTAGTAACAGGGCATTTACTCATAGCCCATTGTTCTCAGTAATGCTAAGAAAAGCTTGGAGTGGCTTATTGTAAATGCTCGTCCAGATTTTACAATGAATTTCAAGCAAGCAAAGATGAATCTGTATTTACTCTGCTCTTGACACTTGCCCATTAGTGTAAAGTAGGAATTGCCAGCAACATAAATGTGAGTAGACTATCAGACATACAACCAGCTTTTACTCTTCACTGTGTGCAAGTTATCTACCCATTAGATGTGGATATGACATGCTTCAGCTAAGTTATACAAATCATTGAATCATTCTCCCTGTGCAGAGCAGGGACACTGTTTAAAATTCACATAAAATATGCAGCACTATTCAGCTGCTGATCTTTTTGGAGTTCCTTTGAAATAATGTGTTCCACTTGGTTCAAAAGAAAAAAAATCCCAGAGGAAAAATTCAGAATAAATAAAATATTTGGCTTCCTAGAAAAACTAACGCAAACCTGAGCAAAAGGCATTAGAGAGCAACGGGGAAGGCTCAAAAAAGGGGGAGGTATGGCAGGCAAAGAAGCTCTCTTTCAAGGAGTGAGATGCATAAGAAAGAGAAGGTGAATAGAAAAAGATGGTGTACTAGAAATGCTAAATGTATTGTACAGTATAAAATCCTGAACAAAACTATCATGCAACATCAGAAGTCACGATCAATTAGGACTGAGACGCACACACCCTGAGAAAGATGCCTCTCTAGATCTAGGCCTGAGAAGTTGGTTTTCACCTGAGAAAGTTGATTTTCAACATTAAACCTCAGAGGCTGGAAACAAACCTCATCAGCACTTGTGTGCCCACAGCCTGTCCAGGCAGGGCCACACCACTGCTCTGAAATGCTTCTGCATTCCTTCATGGGGATCGTGGCCTCCTGCAAATACTGGATGTCCTTGTGCTCCGTGGGGCAGGGCTTTACATGAGGCACCTTTCCCCAACACACGTGGTTTAATCTGAGTTCTGCAACAGCACACGTGCCCACTCGCAGCCATCAGGAAAAAGTTACATACATCTGTGGAGCTTGGGGGATAGATTGAGAGAGTTCCTAAAATATATATTGAGAATGAAGAGAAAAAATTACACTACTAATAGTACTGTCCACAGAAGAGTTTTTGTAGAGGTGCAAGAACTTGTAGGTATGTATTTTGTTTGGGATTTTTGCAGAATAAATTTGAATCCAGCAGAGTGCCTCAGGCACCAAGACAACAGAGAAATAGCGTCCAGCAGGATTATAGAAAGTGTTTCTGTTTTGAGGTATGCATTCATCTGTTCTCCATTAGAAAGATATTATTTAGGCATCATTTCCATATTTATCTCAGCATGACATAAGAAATAAAAAGACTGGGGAAACCAATTGGTGTTGCTCTTTAGATCAAATAATTCTTTCAGAATCAACATCTGCTAGTTTGTTTATTAGTCAACATCACAGCCAGCAACAGTCCTTCGATCAGACAGGGAATGTGATCAGCATTTTGTCTGCTCAGAGTGAGATTCAACCACATGCAAAAAAGCATTGCAATGCTATGAACAATTAAGTTCCGTGCAAGTCCCATTTTGAAGGTTTAAGTGCTTATCTTTATGGTAGCTCTGCATACTAGATGGATATTTGCCTGGAATCAGATATTTAAATCAGATTCTGGCTTCTTTCTGGGATTAGATTGTGATATTTAACACAGTTCAGACAATACTCTGTGCACGTGTGGATAAATATGACACTTGTATGTGTATGCTGCTTTATTCTAAAGTAACAGAAATATGATCAAAATTACTTGTGTTAGTATAACTTGGCATAGCTTCACCAGCAGTAATTAAGGATTTTTTTTTTTTCTCCTCACTGTGATCTTTTTTATAATGTAATACCAGACACATACAGGTAAATATAGCCACTTTTGCAATAGAAAAGCAAATAAACATATTAATTATTTTAATCATAATTACAGACTCCACAGATCAAATCTGTACAGATCACATCCAAACAAAGATGTACAAAATAGTACAGTTATCTAATTGCTTCTGCTCAAGAAAACAACAACAACAAAAAACAGGAAAAAAAACTAAACCAAAGAGTCTACCTCAGTAATCATATGTAAAAAGTATGCAGCAAAACATTGATAGCAGCAAGCACAGTTGTGGAGCTAAGGTAGAGAAAACAATACACACACAATGACAATTTAAGATGCAACCATTTCTTGAACAAAAAGTCATTTGCTAATTAAATCTAACTCCAAAAGGAGTTTTTATTTACTATGGTGTTTCAAAGCTCCATCCTCAATACTTAAAAATGGTTATGTCTTCGCTGCTGAATAGAAATTTTTGACACAATGTACAATGAAATTGCTGGAGTCTCAAATGTAAATGTCTGCAGATGTTGTATATGCACATGCTTTGGTTATTTCCCATATTCTATCCCAGCAGCATCCAAACTGATACTAGCACCAAAAGAGAAAAAAGGCTGAACTAAAATATTCAGTTATGTAAATGTAACCATTTCTCTTAATTCTCTGCACCACTTGCAGTTTCTGTATTTGTATGAATGTTTTCCACATTTTACTTACTAATTGCTGCTCTGGATTACTGCACTGTATGTATAACAGACAAAGATCATTTTGATTGAAGATGTGAGTCTTGTAACTCGAGTGCTTGATCTTACTGTTGGAATCAATTTCCTTTGTAAACAACTTAGGAAAAAAGTTTTGCTACCTGAAGATTGCAAAATTAATCATATCTATTAATCACATACATGTGTTCTGTGAAATTTATTTCAGCCTTTAGATTGGACACCTTTAGCGTTCTGTTCTTTCCCTCCAAAGTTGTAGACTCCCACCAATTTTTAGATGTTTACTGAAAAATCTAGAAGAGCAAAAAGAAGGGAAATATGCAGAAATACTATACATATACAGCCACTTGAAGCCCAGAATACTTTCTCCAGCCATTCATGGCTGAGTTCTGTAATTTTTAGAATTGTACTCATTCATATTACAGAGGCCAGTTTATGAAATTACCTGTCCTAAGGAAATCAAGACAGGGAAATCAAAAGGATAATGAAGCTTTGTAATGGAGCACAGGGAAGGGGAGGGAGGGAGCCCGGCTTGGCAGGGAGCCGATATTGGTGCTGCAGCCAGAAGAGCTGGCAAAGGTGTCATCCAGGATGTTTTTCCCAGTTGAAAATTCACACAGCCAATGAGGACAGATAAACCTCCTAGCTTGGAGATTCACAAAGCAGAAAGATTTATATAGCTCTGTCACATCTGCCAAACTGAGGTTAGAGACGGAAGAGGAATTCAAAAGGAAGAGTCACATTTTCAGTTACAGTATATTAATACAGCTCTACTGAAGTCAGAAATTGAGAAAGCAGCCAGTGTTTTCATGTTACATCATTATATTCCTGTATCTGACATTCACTAAGTTTAGAGTGGTTTGGACACAAGGACTAAAACTTTTTATTTCACTTTAATTTCCCCTAGGGACCCAAGCCCAGAAATCACAGCACAGAAAACCTATGGAAAAACACACCTGCTTGATTACATATTCAAATTTGTTGCTTTAGGTGCAATTATATGTATTCTAAATCTGAAACCTAACGCACAGACAGCATTGGGGATGTCTTTTACATACAAAACTAGAAAATATATGTCATATAAACAGAACGCAGACTGAAGAGACTTGCACCTGGGGTCTAGTCTTGTTTAGGGGAAAACTAAGACTAAAGAAACTAAAAATTAAATATGCATACCAACACAGCATTTAAATAAATACAGTATCAAATCTATGGATGTGATTTCAGTTCTTACACAAACTGTTTTTAAATGAATAAACATACGAGTATAAGAGAATGAAAAAATCCTCCATTATTCATTAAAGGCTTTTAGTGGTTCATTAGTTTTGTTGCTGTAATCCACTTCTGATTAGCCGGGTTGTTAAACAGCCATTGTCAAGAGCTGCTAAAGTGCATGAATTTCTTTTCAAACTACAGCAGTGTCATTTGAATGTAGTTAGCAACATCTCATCAGGTGTTACGGCCATGCCTGCAGAGTATAAATTAACTGTGACTTCTTTAGCACTCCCTTTTTTAATCATGTTTTCATATGAATTTTCATTTAGACATAACACAGTAGAAAACTATTAGCATTTTAGATTGCTTCGGAAAACTATCTTGTCAAGCCACAGTGATAACGTAGGCCTGGGTGGATGAAATAAGAGTAAATGTGAAGAAAGAGGGAAGGGAAAGACATACATCCTGACCCAGCAGTGTCTGCTGGTGACCTGGTGGGGCAAACAGTAATGAAGCATTTACATGCAAAACTCCAGATCCCCAAATTTACATTCCATGAGCTTCCTCCAGCTTAATTTCTCCCTGTGGGACAGAAACCTTCAGCAACCACAACAGAGACTGCTAATACTAGAAACCAGCTCCACTAACCTTGAAGAGTCATTAACTTGCAATTTACCTTCTCATTTATTCTTCTTAGATGTCCCAGCTACCCTAGAGTTCTTGTCCTCTCACCAAGAGCTGTGACTTTAAAAAGTTAAAATCTCACATTTTAGACCTGTTTCGACAGATTTTTCTTTTTTCTAAAATTCTGAAAAATTGATACTTAATCCTCAAACAATCAGAGCCAACAAAATATTTCCTTGACTTCAGTGAGGTTGTCTGTGGCAAGAACTTGGAGAGCAAATATGGAGTACATGGCTGATATTGCCAGCACGCAGCATCTAAAAGCACAGGGAGGGTGTGGAAGACAAAGCTCATCACTGAGCTGCAGCTGGGTGAATTGTCAGGTCAGCTCCTCACCAGTAAAAGATCAGAGTTACAGTGGGGAACGGAGCTTGGCAGCCACTAGAAACAGAGTTTACTCCAGGTTCATAACTAGCCTTAGTGCACTAATCCTCAGGAAGTGGATTAAAGCCTACCTGTTCTGCTCTCCCTGAAGAAACTGGCTGGGAGAGTCAGCAGCAAACTCCAAGATTTGTGCAAAGGGTCTCATTTTATTCCGTCCTTTTGCTTTACCGTGGAAGAGATTTTAAAGTTTTGAAAGAGACCACCCTTTCATTTTCTGGGTCCAACTATGTAAAATGAAAGGGACTGTTCCCACCTGGTGTTACTGGAATACAAATAATTAAGGGACATTCGATTTATTTTTAACACTGACAGTATACTTCAAAGGTTAAATACTAAGCTAGTGTATACTGAAATAAAGGCCATTCTCAATAGCTAAACTTTTTTTTTTTTTTTGGACAAAAGTAATATTCATGATTCAAGGCAATGAAGAAATGCTTGGCCACCTGAATCAGAACTGAATCAGTCCTACATTGATCCTAAAGGAGCAATTTAGGCAGCTAGTCTCATAATCTACCTGCTACACAAACTGTTCTTTTATTTTTCCACTTAACCTTGGCATCACATTAACAACTGAACATTTAAAATCTTTGGAAATCTCTTTCAAGAATCTTTAAGAAAAATATGTAAGAAAAATAATACAAAGCTCCCATGATAAGGCTTTCTATGGCAAACAGCAAACTTTGCTCTACTTTTAACCACAAAGATCATCCTCAGCCCCTCCATCCTTTGTTTCAGAACGATGGCATTATATGAGAACATACCAAAGAACTTATAGAAAAATCGATAGGGAAAATAATAATAATAATAAAAAAAAATAGAAAAAGCCTTCTCTAAAAAGAAGATAACAACCATCACTTCCCCATCTGTGGGAGATCTGCAGAACTGTGCAATCATGAACACACAGCTATGTAATGCCCGAGTGTATACTCAACTAGTCTTGGGTGTATGAAATCTTTCAAGTAGGCTTTTATTATAATAAAGTACAAAACCAGGAATAACTTAAATGTATTTTAGATATGCAGTTACTCATTTTAAAATCTGAACAGAAGCATTTTTAGTATTCAATTGATTTTTAAGAAATCAAAAGTAACTACTATAATGAATGTAGGGAAAAAAAAAAAAAAAAAAAACCTTCTGCTTTCCCAGATTTCATTTCTTTAAATCAAAGCTTAGACTTCTTACTTGTTAATGGTATATTCAGAATATACCTCAACTATAAAAAGCTGTTGGAAGTCTACAATGCCCTTTAATGATTTAAATGACCTTCAAATAGTCTCAATTTAAATAGATTTTAAATGGATCAGGGAGGATTTCAATTATCTGGTTGCACTGTTTTCAACTGCTCTACTTCAAAAAAAAATATCTTTATGAAGCCTTCACAATGATTTTCCAAAGAAAAGTGACTGAAGATAATTTAACAGAAATTGCATCCATCCATACAGAGCAACAGATGACACAGGGTTTTGTGAGAAACAAGTGTTCTGCCCTGCCTCTGAATCAGATGTATTTTTTTTTTTTTAATGATGATTCTTTAAGAGCTGATTTTGCAAGATGCAGTCATCAGTGTTAATGTATTAACTTACAAAAGACGGGTGATTATATCAACAAGTCTTTGGGTGAAACAATTTCTTTACGAGCAGCATCCTGGAATCTATTATCCAAGAAGTCTCACGATTAGTGTTGCAGATATGTAACATTAGCTTTGATACAAAATGTATAAATTTTTAGTTTAAATTTTTCCTTATCTCAACTATTTTTTAGCTTGTCCAGTGGATGCTTCATTTTGGAAGTGAGTATAATTTAACTGATTAACAAAAGAAGTATAAACCATTTCATGAATAATTGAGACATATACTATAAACATTGCAAGCTTTTATTCTTCTAAGATTATTCTTTTCATTACCTTTAAAGAAAATGTATGCACATTTAAAAGTCAACTGGTGAGAAAAAAATGTAGACAAGCTTCATGCATATGTCAGTCCAAAGAAAGCATAGAAAGCAGTTGATCCAGCAGAGAGGATGGTTTTAATTCTTAATTTAGTATAAGGCTTGAACTGATGACACACACAAGTAACAGAAAGTCTACATTTTCTTTTACAGTTCCTTAGACGACCTAATCATTTTTTGATCCGCCTGTAGATCTGTCCATCCTAGAGCAAAGGTCAGGCATGTATGTCCTGTGGACAAGGGCTAGCACGTACCTTCTTCCCTGTCTGCCTGCTATCTCACTATGCATGTTGCTTTTGTCTGATGAAAGAGAACTTGGGAAAGCAAACACATGATTTCATGTTATTTTAAGACATCATAGGAAACACACAGTACCATTTATAACACATAATGGCACTACTGATCACAGAACACAACCCTGACTTTTTCAAGCCTGATCGATTTCAATGCAATCTTGCTAGAGAAAGAGGAGGAAAAAAAAAAAAAAAAAAAAAAAAAAAAAAAAAAAAAAAGTAGAAAACAGCTCATGAAAGCTTTTTCCTTTCTTACTGAGCATTTCTCTCCAGAATTTTCACATACATATGTTCAAGGCAGGGGCAATTAAACACTTCATACCATAAACTGCCAATTATTATATCTTGCAAAAAGAGTTTATTTGTGGAACACTGATTTCGTAACTTATTCAACATGCATGGGAGATGCTTTCAGAATCACTTGTGCATAGTCTAAAGGTTTGGAAATAAAACTGTTGCTGTATCATATTATACTGAAAATCCCATGATCCCATTTCCTCTGCCACCATAGCAGGATAAAAGAACCCTGATTGTGAAATGTTCTTTCCTGAGGAATCCATTAAAGTGCAAGTCTCTGTATTTCAAAGGCTTGCATTCATCTCCCCAGAGTAGATCACAACTTCTTTGTGTCACTTGCAGTTTCAAGAAACATTATTTGCAGAGAAAATGTTCATAAAGGCTCTTTTTAGCATTCCTCGACTAATGTCAGCATTAAGTCTGAGGGAAGATTGATGCTATTTGAGGACAATTTACTAATTGGGGATGAGTAACAAGAACACACAAAGGGAGATAGAGTACTATCATAGATGAATTAGAGTACATTTAAGCCTTTGTTAAAACATATAGTTCAGAGTGAGTTTGGAAAATTAGTCTGAGGAACCAAAGCAAACATTCAGCTGAAAAAAAGTCAGCAGCTATTTACAGTGAAGTATGTGGTGTCATTTTCTGACCACATACACTCAAGACAAGCTTCAAAATCAGACAGCTTAAGTACAGTTAGACAGCAAGTGAGCATATTAACCAATCCCAACACTACACTCCATCTTCATGTTTCACACTGGGATTCTCAACATTTTATTAAGAGGGTCTACTAATTCTTGGAAATTTGGTTGAAATTCACAGAGTGGAAAAACAGCACAAGAGGAGCAACACCCAAAATCTTTGAACTTTAACATCTCTAAAGCATTCATGTGTTTGTACAACATCCATACATGAACAGACTGCAAAGCCTGGTGGACAGGGAGGATCACATGCAGGAAGCAATGAAGTTCCAGCAGTTACCTCCCATCAGCTAGGCCAACACACCTATTGAGCACAAACTTCAAGTCCATCCTAAATTCAAAGCTCTGTTTTTAAGTTGATGTATTTCACTTTGCAGTTGGGGCAGGTTTATAGGAGGTGTGTCCAAGAGAGTGTATAGTTCTAAAAACACATCTTCAACTGTCTGCAAAGTCTGCTAAAAATGCATGAAATGCTAAACAATTCTGTTAGAATGGATAAAATGGTGTGCTGAGATTTAGTATTTTCTTTGGAAGGAATAAGAAAAAAAGGTTTATTGAACGCATGCAACTAAACACGGAGATTTAAAATAAGAAAGGCAACTTTGCTACCTTGGTGCAACTTATTGAAGCCTACCTGGTGGTCTGCACTGCAAGCACAAAGCAGCAAACTGCAGCAAATAACTCTAATAAGATTTGCAGTGATGTGTGATTACCTGCACAACCTACTTTAGGTGTACAGAGATTAATTCATTCACTTTACTCTGACCACTTAAGAGGGAAGCATATAGTGAAAAGGAAAGGCACTCTACAGTCAATGGAGGGAGAAAAACATTTCTAGAGGGTGATTTGTACTGGTTCTTTTGACAGGAGTAATTGCATTCTGCAGATGCCTGTCTCTCTTCATATACAGGACAACTAACAACCAGTGTAAGGAAGGCACCCCAACTTACAGTGTTGGGGTGCCTTGGCAAAGTGTTACTGAGACACTTGAACTTTTTTCTTCAAATCAGAATGTTAAATGTATTGGATAGATTAAAAAGATAAAATAAGTTGTGCCAGACCACTGAATCTTGAATTTCTATAGAAAAATGTTGATAGAAATAAAAAAAAAAAAAAAAAAAAAAAAAAAAAATCTAAAAACAAAGGAAATTTTAGTCAGTTCTCTCAGGTTTTTTTTGGTTTTTTTTGTTTGTTTGTTTTTTTGAGGATATTAATAATATGCAGCACAAATGCTGTATTCAAAGCATACATGCTCAGACTGTACAAACACCAGAAACCAAAATACTTCAATTGCCAATGATTTTTCCCTATGGAGTGGTAAAGATGAGCTGAATAGTCACTAATGTAAGATTATATAATAATACAAAAACTTTTACACAATGTACTTTATTGCAAATCAATGCTATTGCTTTTAGGAGAGTACCTATAGTGGGTATTTTTTTCCTCCCAAACTACATAACATCCAAAATTTAACTTCTTCCAGAATATAAACAGCATGAAAGAACATTGAAAAATCTCTGGTTTGGCTCTGAGCATATATCACAAGCTGAACAAAAAGAATCCTAGGGAACACTAAGTGATAACAAATCTGCTACATGAAATTTTAAAATTCTCACACAATTCTATTAGTGGTCTAAATCTTTATGAATTTTACAGGGCTTAAAAATGATTCTATAAAACCCCTTTAATTGCTAGTAAAGTTTCTTTGTCTCCTTTCCCCCACATTCTGTGGCTTTGCCCACCAAAGAGGCGTGAGAGCCTGACTGTCAACATGGAAGTTCGTAGTGCCAACAGGTGATCTGCCCCAGTACTTAGAAACTAGTACTTCTCCCATGAATCAAAACTAATAACAACTGCAATGGTGGCATCATACTGTCCATATGGCAGCCTACATGTGATCCCAATGCTTACTACTCTAGGACATAATTACTGTAAAATCAAAATTTCTTCATGGGGACTGTAAATTTGCCTTAGTATTTCATGTGAGCAGAAGCTTTTTTTTTTTTTTAAATGGGTAAAAGCTCATCTACTAGTGCAAGATGAACAATGAGGACCATAATCTCTATGCAGAAAGTCAAAAACATATTCAAAAGCAATGTTTGCTAGGGAAAAAAGTACCATTTGAATAAATAAGTTTTTGCTGTTTATTTGTCAAATGAAGTCCTGTTTGAAGTGTGGCAGTTCACAAATATTTATTTGGGTTTCCACAGAACTAGAGGTCCCAATGAGATAGAAACATTTAAGTACACAGATCTTTTCTGCAAATATCTTTACAAATGAAATGTGCAGACTTTTTTTTTTTTTTTTAAATGGCTCTAAAGAGAATAATATTCATTGCTCTGTAAAATTTATTGGCTGGTCTGTAACCCCTTGAAATGACTTGTTACTTATTTACAAACCTCATAATGCTTCCATTTCATGCCTGTACCTTGAACTCAATAAGTAATTGCTGAAAAGAAATTTCAAGCCTTTGCTCTATCGTTGCCCACAGCACAGTAATTCTCACAGAGGTGAGCAGGCTCTGCCCACCATGCTGCCACCAGCTGAGCATGGGACACAAGTCCAGCATCACAAACTACAGGGGATCCACGCACTGGTTGAGGACATTATTCTGGCTTTTCAGTGCTGCAACTGCGTTCAACACTAGACATCAACAGTTTCGTAAGAAACACCATTTATTTGAACAATCCATGAGCTGAAATGTTCCTACTGCTGCCTTGGTGCATTTTTACTGTGGAGGGATTTCACTAAGCCAGTTGCAAACTGTAATACATCCATATACCAACCTGCGTGTCATGATTAACAGCAAAGTTATAATCTGGAGAGAATAGTCACCCAGCCCCACCACCTTACTAAAGTTACCATAAAATGCTCACTGAGTAATCAAAAAAAAAAAAAAAAATTTAATTAACATGTATTGACAGCTTACTCCAGACCCCTCAGCTTTCTGTGATCATGAAGCATGACCATATCATGCTTTTAGTCTCTGGAGGGAACTGTATGCTGGAGCACCAGGTCAGGCTGGTGACAACAGACCTGGATGTTACAGGACTGATGGAGCCAAAAGGTTAGGGGTGCAGAAGGGAACATCTCACGCTGAACAGGAGTGACTCAGTAGCCCATTGCTCATGGCTTGTTCACCTTTCTAAACATGTTTATCCAGGGCACTCTGCCCCAGGCAGTGCACCCACCTCAGCCTTGGGATACGGCTCACTCTTTGCACTTTTCTGCCGCCTGTCCCAGTGTAATAAGGAATTACCACACCAGGATGCTTAACTGGATGAACTGAAAGATTTTTAAAATAAAAGAGAAACATATACAAACCTGTAATTCCTTTTTCCCTTTCCAGTTTTCTAGGTGTTTCTTTTCAAAATACAGACATTTTCTGACAGGACAGATGCGGGTACAAGCTTTACCTCTATGCCTGAGGCTAACGCTGCATTTCTGATGAGCTACTGACCAGCCATGCAGTGCTCTTCATCCAGGCAAACAAGATAATTCCTATCCAGCAGTAAAGTTTTATCCGCATTGTGCAGGACTGTAAACACTGCCTCTTCATAACTGACCATTTACCCTGAAATTACTTCTCTTAACTGTCTCTGAGTGGCTGTCAAAGGACTTATAAACCACAATAAGTTCTGTCTATGCAAGTCGGTCAAATAAAAATTTCACTATTGCACATTTGAGTCTGTTACTTTTCCCCAAATGACCTCAGAAAGCAGAAGAATTGCTCGGGTGCCTCTTCC
>VXAA01003467.1:3162136-3175963 GCA_013399115.1 Anseranas semipalmata
ATGATGGAAACAAAGGCATCAACTCTCCTTGATGGATGTGGATGGACTTTTGAAGCCTCTTTCTTCCCACCACAGATTAACACCTTCACTTGAAGCATGCACTTTCTTCCCTGATTGCTCCTGCACATGGGGCTGAATAAGGGTGGGAAGAAAAAAAAAAAAAAAAACACCCCAAATAAACACCCCAAATGTCTATAGCAATGCAAAGGCAGGGAAGTGACCTGTGAATATCTGCAGAAAGAAGCATCCTTTAGAAGTTAATCATGCTTCCTCCCTTGCTGTCTCATTTTTAATTCTTCTGCCTTTCAAGTCTCACCTTGCCTCAGGCTATACCCTAGCCATCCCTCACCCTCTCACCTACTTGATGAGGCCAGTCCTGTTCTGCTCAGACAGTGCAAGCTTCCCTTTACAAGCTGTCATGGCTCCCATACACCTCTTGATTTCTATGATATTTTCTTCCCTTCTGCTGGCTCCATTTCATCGCAGTGTCCTTCTACCACAGGCACCAGGGAAGTCACTTCCCTGCCTGCCCTGCTATGTCACCAACATGCCAACGTGGCCTTCCTGTCATTTGGCTCACTGTCACAACTGCATCACTCCTCCTAAATGTTCATTAGGCTCTACTGAAAATTCTTGTTCATCATAGAATGCTTTGGGTTGGAAGGGACCCTAAGATCATCTAATTCCACCCCCCCACCATGGACAGGGACACCTTCTACTAGACCAGGTTGCTCAAAGCCCCATACAACCTCGCCTTGAGCACTTCCTGGGATGGGGCATCCACAATGCCATACCCACTTATCTTCCAGTCCATAATTTTTAGCAACTTTCTATTAGAGCTTTTTTTTCCTGCATTCTCACTGCATCTTTTTGTCACACAACACTGCCAATCTACATCCTTCCTCCCCTGCTTTCACCTCCAGAAGTCTCTCTCTCCCTGCTCTGATGTTACTGTCCCCCTATCCCCTCTTCCCTCTCTGCTCCCCTTGCTACTGCTGCCCTTTCACATCTCATTCTGGAAAAGTACTGCAGGAAGTTAGTTTACTCAGCTCCTACTATTAACCAAAAAATAACAAAATAAAACACACAAAAACCCAAACTCTCAGAGCCAAGTTAGCACATCATCTGCTGGCAATATGTAAAGGAATGTAAATTCTTCTGCCTGGCAGAGAGCACCATCCTTCCTCTCACTTCACGCCGTGCTCAGCTGGATGCCAGTGCTTTAGAAGAGGAATGCAGCCCCTTCAGAGGAAGTTTAGTAGTGTGGCCTGTAGCCATTTATACATACATCTAATATTAACAGAGATCTTCCCACAGACATGAAGAGCTCGTATTGTCTATTAATGCAGATGTATGGGAGCCCCAGGCTGATGGTTTTCTTCTTGTTTGTTTTTATTAGCTGTAGAGTTAATCCTCAGCAGGTTTAATATCTGCCACCATAAATCCTCCAAAGATTTCAGATGGGTAAAATGTAATCTACTTGATGGTTTGTGTGGCTTTGATTAGGTAAACACAAGTGGTTTTGATCAGCAGCAGTATGTCAGAATTACACAATTGTCCTGCCAAGCAATTTCTTGTAGTTACCGGAAAGAAACAGGGGCAAGATCCAGGTGGAGCAGAGGGAAAAGCAATAAGAAGTTACAAATAGTGCATGTTTCTTCATGTTGAATCAAGTGACACGTCACTGAGGTTAGCATGTACTTTCCTACCTCAGATAATCGTAAGCGCTGATGTTCCCTCTGCAACATCCTGCTTAGAAATTTTAAGTCATCTAACGCACAGCATGCACTGTTTTTCAAAGCAGATATAAACTTTTAACTGTCAGAACAGACTGCAAGGAGCTTGCATCTACCATTCACATTTCATTAGAGTATCTGAACATAGTTTGTTTTCTCTCAATGTTTTGTTGTGCAGCTTTTGCAGAATGTTTGACAGCTGAACAAAGAAGTCATCATCATATCTTGGGATAAGACAATGACAACAACATTATGACAGGTTCCTTCATCTACCAATGCTTTTGCTGAGCCGAGTCTGTTTTTTCAGCAGTTTCTATTATTTTTATTTGTTTCTCAGGATACCCCAAATCAACACACGAACATGGCCAGCTCATGTCATAAGACCCATGACTTTGTTCACTTTTAATTGTGACCTTTATGACTTCAGAATGATGTCACAAGTCCTAATTTTTGGTAATCTGAATGCAAGAGAGACATCATGCAAACAGTTCCCAAAGAGTCTTTTTCCCCATAACTCAAAGTCAGTGGCATAATATGGGAGTTCCAGGCTTTGAGATAACCTGACTTCATCCTTAAAATTTCAGGAAGCCTTTTAGCAACTACAGGTTGAATCTTCAAATGGCTGTCACCCTGAGTTCTCTTCACAAAAGCTTCTCTCCAAAACCGTATGAAGGAGCTTTGGGATTGCTTTCTAGGAATCACTGCTTTGTTCAAGTATTTCAAGTCACTTGACCTTCAGCATTGCAGCTGAACCTGGTGTGAGCTCCTGCATTTCCTGGAAATGCAAAGCTTACTTAGCCATGCTGCTTGCAGCAAGTGAAATATTTAGTTGTTTAATAGCTAACACTCTCACTGGCTATAATTATGCTGCCAAGTTAACATTCTATCATTAAATCTTGTATTGGTTTAATTAAAAAGATGTACTTTGTTCTGCATTCTTAAGTAAAAGCTATAATAAAATAATTCCCCTAGCCAAGGTACCAGTAAGTTCATGAAGAAAGTCCCGTTTTGCCGTGTTATGGTGAATACAGCTTTATTCTATGGTCTCACTGGGAGCATGCACAGATTAGACACTACTCAGTGCAGAAGGATAGCAGAACTATAAAAATATCTTCTATTAAATGTTCAGAAATCCTATTAACGGCAGCCATGAATCACAGAAAAATAGGGCTAGAGAAATAAATAACACAAGACAGATATTTACAGAGAATCTCTGCTTTTTCCTGTTATGTCTGATCACAATTTCCTCAATAATGCTCCTTTCAAAATGATTTATTGTGGAGCAAAAACTGAAAGTGTTATTGATGCTTCTTTTTGAAGAATAGGCTGCAAATATTCAAATGTTTTCTTTTTGACTCATCATATTCTGCTTCTCTGTCTCTTCATCTGAATGAAGATCAAATTGGAAATGTTTTGAAAGTGAAATTCTTTATACTTCAGACAATAAAAAGTATTGTTTTCTTATTAATTACATTGTTGAAGTGTATACTGTGAAAACAGTTATATGTGAAAAAGAATCATGACAACAGACATGTAGCAGAAAAATAAAATGGCTTACAGGCTATCTGAAGAAAAAAACATATCTCAAATCTATAATTCATATTGATGAAGACCAAACAGAAAACACTGATCAGTCAATTGAGTGATATCGGAAATAAACAAGGGAATTCATATATTAGGTCACTACCACACGTGTTAAATAAGGAAATATATCCCCCCATGGCCTGTTAGTCACCCCTTTTAGATATAAAATCTTATGCTATAGATGGAGAATAAGACATGTATATAGGATTGAAAGAAAAAAATTCATTAATCCTTTTTAGTCTACCAGACAACTTTAAACATCATGATAACGTGGTATCATGGACTCATGGAGGGATTTTATCACTTATAGGAAAACACAACATTGAACCAAAGCCTGCCATACCAGCGGAGTTCAGCCCCAAATTTCTGACAGACTCAGAGGATTGAGGTTCACTGTCTACTCAGGACTGTTTGTCTCAGGTAGTCATGTTACAGTCGCATCTGATAGTTTTGAGAGATTAACTGATTTATATAGTTTGTTGTTTTTTTTTTTCCACCCATGGAAGATACAGAGATAAAGTTCTAAGAGTACAAAAGATTGCACGATAAAAAGATTTTTTTTTAAAAAATGTTGAGTTTGATGTATAAGGAAGCTCTTAATAAAGTGCAATAAATGCTCTACCTGAGTTAGATACCAAAAAAGAGAAATATTTGATGTTTCTGTGACTGCTGTGCACCCATTTCTGTTTGGTGTTATGAAGCAAAAAAGTAGCCAGAGCTCAAGCACACAGACTGGTGTCCTGTAATCAAAAGATGTCCTTGTTGGTGTCAAATGCAAGGAAATGGGCAAAGATTAGACACCATGGTGAGGGAAAAAAATAAAAACCCAGTGTAGCTTTTATTCTGAACCTGTTGAGTCCTGCTCAAGGAAATATCAGTGCTTGCCAACATTTGCTATCCCACTTAGCACCGGAGACATCTAAGTGTGCATCAATGGAAGGTAAAACATCACTAACAATTTCAGCTCTCTCCATCTATTATTTCATTCATCCATCATACTGAATTATTCATTATCATTCTGCCTAGCCCACATGCTGTAACTCCACTTCTGTAAAGAGTTTGTTTACCAAGTTTCATCCCCCAAAAAAACATTAGTGAAGATGAAGAAAATAACATTTCCATACAGAAACAATAAGCTTTTACCTGTAATACCCATGGAGGAAAATTCACTTTGACAAGCTACTGCTTGAACTTTATGAGCATCTTAAAACATCTTGTAATCAAGCCTACAGAGCACTGTCTGGCTATTAACATGCTTCTGAAGGATAGTTTGTTGTTATTTTATTTCAAAGCCTTCTTGCAGGACAAATTTGTCTTATGTTGATGATAACGAAGGCTATCGGGATATAGCCATTATAGCTCCTTGAAATCCACTCTTGAGCAGCTTCAGAAAGTTTTTCAGCATTTCACAGCAGCATTATTTTAATTTCAGCACAAAACAAAGACATATTGCATCATCTTCCCCCTCTGCACACACTCCTACATCATGGTGATGTTAGTTACGAATCAAACTACACAGCCTTTCAGGAGATTTTTTTCATCATGCCAAGTCATTATACACAGCAAAAACTAGCATTAAATAATATAATTAAATAACAAATTTGTGTAGCTTTTAAGTGCTCCCACTTGTTATCGCTGGAAAGTACAGCCACCCCTCTAACAGTGCTGGCACTAACAGGGGGAAATTTGCTGCACCTCGCTCCCCCAGGGAGGTCCTTCCCTCAAGGCAGCAGACTCCCAGGAAACTGGGAGAGACTGATCCGAGCTTACAGTGACCATGAAAGAATGACTCTGGAGCCCAGAACATGAGAGCAGACTGACTCCTCTGGTCCTTGCAACAAGGATTTTCTCTTGCTACCTCTCTCACAAACAAGCTGCTCTTTACACATCTGAGGAGAGGTCCTGTCTGCATACCCGTGCACACTGAGGACCAGCAGACTAGCTTTAACTTTGCTTTCTGATGCCTCAGTCTGACATGCCTGAAAGGAAGAATTACATTAGATTCATGTTCTTTGATTTAGACTCAATTTGATTTCCACCAGAATGCCAATAAAGTGCCACTTCCAAGCATTTCATTAGAAGAGCTAACGTCAAAAGCTTATGGCTCCTGTGTATGTAAAACAATTTGGGATGCCATTTTTCTGAAAGACAATCTACAGAGAAGGACAAGTTCTCTCCATTTCACATTTTTGAGGAAGGTAATATCATTCCAGGGGCAGGATTGTTTTGGAGGCTAATTATGCATTCCTGCTGCAGGTTTAATAACAGCAGCATTTCAGAGTGCAGCAGCAGAGACAAGCACAGCCAGGATGAAGGGTCTGTCAGCATTTTATGATAAAACATTATCTGCACAGGGTTACAACATGGTCTGGCAAAGCACTGATGTGAAAGAGGACAAGGCAGAGCTGGGAGAAAATCATTCAACAGATATTAAAATAAAGTAACCCTATTTATCTGAACATCGAGACAAGAATACCAAAATAGACTAGAATACCAAGAGCACTGCTTTACTTGAGAAGCAATTCTTCTAATTCTACATGGAATTTGTGAGGTTAAATGATCCAGTTCCTTGCTACATCTTTAAATTGGGTGGCCAGCCCGAATCTCAGTTTGCAGAAGAATCTAATTCAAGCACATTAAAAAAAAGTCCAGGAGAAAGTACTCAATTTGTATTTAAGACACAGAGTGTGGAATTCCCATCCAGGGTGAACTGAAAGCCTGAACACTGATTACTAAGTCCTTGCAGAGAGAAGAAAATGTCTCCTAAAACTGGAGGGAAGCTAAAAATCCACACACACCCCATAGAGGGAATGGAGATGGACCTGGAGCTGCACAGTAATGCCAAGAGGCAGAAAACAGCTCCTCTGTATTTCCCTCCACTCTCGGAGGCCATTTCTGGAAAGAAGGGCTCCAGAGGGTATTATGTGAATGTTGAAAATAAAAATAAGCTTTGTAGTTATTTACAACAAATATTTGGAAATACAATCGACTGAAGCTTTTGAATGCTTCAGCCTTTAACAAATAATTGTGCTCTGGAAGCTTGAAACCTACCTTGCTCACACATTAAGGGAGTGAGAATTTGCAACTTGATGTTTCAGCATGTTGACTGTACTTTTTTTTTCCTCCCAAATAATCCCTTAGCTTAAGATGTCTTTGTGAGTTTAAGAAGAAACCTACCCTGTTTCCTCACAAAAGGAAAACAATCACTTCATTCCACTATGCAGAGAGAAAAGTTCAGAAGACTTCTGTAGGTCAAATGTCAGCTCTCTCTGGCTTTTCTGCTCTTGCTTTAAGTTCTCCAAACAGCAATCAATATTTGCTGTAAAACCCAGTCCTGAACAGGTGAGTTAAGGACGGAGTTTCATTAATTGAATCCCTCTGCGTCCCTTCCTGTTTATTTGCTCAGATCAAATCTTTGAAGTTAGTTGAGCCTTAAGTTTTTTGTGTGTTTGTTTTAAGGATCACATAACTTTGTGTTTTCCACAGAAATAAGAATGACATTCCTAATTAGCATGGTAAGCAATCACTTTAAGTTAGAAGATGCCTCTTAGTCATCTGTTTACAGCTGCTCTTTGACAGCATACCTCGAACAGTGGCACAGACAACCAGGAAACCCTGCAAGGTTTAGAGGGGAAAAAGCCTGGGACAGTGCACTTGATCAATGTCACAACGAGTGTCAAGAGATGGTCATTATTGCCCTGTCGATTTATTGCTTAGGTCAAAGCAAATTACTTTCTCTCTTCAAGCTTTTTCCTGGCTACGTTTTTAATCTCTGTCTTTCTCTCATTCTACTTCTCTCTGCTACATTGCAGACTGACAGTGGACTCACATGGGGGACAAGGGAGTTTCTTTGGTCAATGGCCAGAAATTTTGGCAAAACATCCACTAGAAATCAGGACAAAGCTATCTCCCATTCTAAGAAATTTTGTTCCCCATTCTCCTTGAGCACACAAGCTCATACCTAAAAACAAAGGGAAGAGCCATTGGTTTCGCTAGCACTAGTTCGGTGGCACAGTTATGTTTAGTTTCACATGGTAAAGCCTCTTTGACGCGGCAGCACAGTACCACATTGCTTAGAAAGAACACGTAGCAAAAATGCAAGCTGAGGATTTTTGTGAGGTATTTGTACCAAAATACAACTTAAATATACACTTCCAAGGCACACCTTCACAATTGTATCACAGGAAGAGATTGCACACAGCTAACACATTACATACCAGTCATCTTTCTGTAAAAGGCTACTGTGCTGCAAAATCCATGCTGAGGAAAGTCTGTCTTGTCCTCAAATTCAAAGAAACAACTCTCAGACCACCCCTCTTTACTTTTATAAATATACATGTAGCTATTCACAAAAAGAGGAAATCTGGAGAGTATTACAATAGCAAAAGAGAATCAGCCTTTCAAAACAAATATATGTTTTGATAAACCCGAGGGAACATAAAACATATTTGATTGCAGTTTTCCCTCTTACTCTTATAAATTTTCTGTGCTTAGTCAAACGAGTAAATCCTATTACTCATTACAGGGTAGGCTTTTTCCCCCATCAAGACCTAGGAATACTCATACAGCAGGCAGTCCTGCCTACAAATCTCCAACCTGACCTGCAACACAGCTACTGCAGGGTTCCAGCTTCTCTTTTAGGGAAGAAACTGTACAAAATATCTATTGAATTTGGTGGGAGACACAAGAATCTATTAGGAAAGAGGATGAAAAAAGTCAAAACTAATTGTCACTTTAAGGGGTAGATTAAAGGATGGCATGGAAATGCTGAAAAGCATACAGTCTATACTTTGAAATGTGAAAAGCAACATCTCCAGTCAGGCTTTCAAAAATCACAGGGACCAGAAAAGCATACCGGTATTTCTGACTTTGCCAATACAAATATGCCTTCAGAATTTTTCCCCCTTGTAAGCGAGTTTCATGTCATGTATGCAACACAAAATATAAAGAAAACACAAGAATATTCTATTCTCTAACTGAACAACACAATTAGCTTTCGGTATTTGCAGCCCATATTTCAGAGAGTTTTTCCCCTAAATTATGCTGAGCATCAAAATCCTTCACGTGTTTTTTTTTAGTCCAAAATCATGAAGTTTACCACTAGTTTCCATTAACAGTTTATAGAGATACTGTAAACAGAAGAATCTTAAAAAACAACCTTCCAGAAGCACTACAAGGTCTTTTCTCCAAAGAGCAACTTTTACATACAAAGTGTTAAATTTCCATGTATTCATTCAAGTTGAACAGGAACAGAAAGCCAAGCATGGTAGACAATAAGCTCAAATTATACAGGCAAAAAAAAATGCTCTGTTAACTCACAGTTCCCTCTGTAGGCTTATAACATAGAAGTACATTTTATAAATATAATATTCACACTGGAAGGTGAAGGAATTTCATCTTCATTACAAAGGCAAAGCATTCATGTCATCCCAACTGCCTCTTGCTTAGGGCACTACCTCTCTGATCAGCATACCCAGAGGATGGTGAGGGCACCACACCTAACCCACGCGCCCCTAGTTCTCCTCCAGTGCAGCGGGATGCTGTGGGTAGCAGGGTTTCCCAGTCTAGGAACAGTCACAGGGACTAGATCTAGCAGAATCAGTAAGACTGAGTGTGTGCAAACTAAGAGAAATGAATTAACAGCAGAAAAGCTCATAATTTCTTATTTGACTGTTAGGAATGATACACTGTTCTCAGGGATTTTGTACCTTTACATCAAGAGCAAGCCTCTATAGCCATAGCTAGAGGTTTTTATTTTCAGTTTTCTTTGTTATTGCTGTTTTTTAACTTAAAAAAAAAAAAAAAAAAAAAAAAACTAGATTTGATTGACTATATTATTGACTATATTCCAAATTTATAATGTTTCAGTTTTTCAGAAGCTGAGGTGTACCAGATTCACTAGTGACTTTCATCAACTCTTCAGTCAGAATGAATTAATATACATACTGCTTACCATTTGGGGAGATGCTGGCAGAGGTTTATAGCTCACTAAAATGAATATTTTAGGCAAAAGCATAAACAGTAGATTTATTTAAAATGTAGGGGGTGAATGAAGGGTAAACTGGCATGAAACCGATTTAAGCCTAGAAACTTTAATATTTGTGCCCTGCTGATACTGAGGAATAAACATGTAGTGTATAATATGCATTTATTCTATAGGCAGATTGTCAACGTTACTAAATGCAAAATGTTAATTTTCAGGCACTTATATGTTGACAATCACAAAACTACAAAAAAAGCACAGTAGGAATTCTCTGCTATTCTAATATATGGTAAAATATGAGTTATTTGAATTGCACAGGAGGCTGGGGAGCAATAAAATAGGCTTGCAACTAGATTGTATAATGAAGTCCATGGAGGTTGTGTAGAAGTCCAGAAAACTATATTAACATAAAAAATTAATTAGTAAGGCAAGACTAGCAATAACTTTCAGATTTTAGAGTATATGTCATTTTGCCTAATAAGAGTCAAATTTTCCAAAGAGCTTCAACAGAAAGTAGAAAAAACATCTTTTGATAAGGAGAGAGTTTACTTCTTTGTAGCCATATAGAAAAGTGAGACATTAGAAATAAAGAGAACTGTACTTCAGGATGACTTTTAAAATTGCACAGCCTCAGGAAAACATCGTACTTTTGGTCACTACAGCATCTCTATCTTATTACACTGCTTACAAATTGTCAATGAATAAATTGATTTCTAATCATCAGAGCAGCAAAATTCTGGAGCAGTTTCCTGGCAGAATGAGTGGGGATAGGAAACCAAACTGAGCGTTTAAGACTGATTGTAATATTTTTATGACCAGGATTACTTTATGTAACTGCCTCTGTTAGCAGAGAAATGACTCATTATCTAGAAGATTGTTTTTGGTAAAACTTGCCCAAGTTATTTTTCCCATCTCCAAGTCAGGTTCTCCAAAAGCTTATTATGCACATCTTACTAATTTATCCTAGCAGAGCACACAAGAGAATACGGAAAGAAACAAGGCAACTATGGGTGCACACACCTGCACACCCACCAGCATTTCTGACATGGCAGCTTTGTTGTCAGGAATACCTGGAAACAGGAACCAAACTGAAACTCCATGCAAACAACAACCTGAATTTAAGCAGCTCGAGCAACATATTCCCCCCATGAACTGGAAAGTCTTGGAGCTTAACACACACAGCTGGGATTTTGTTTTGGTACATTATCAAGAGAAAAGGCAAACTTTACAGAGCTAGATGAAAAGCACCTGCAGGGCTCACTGCATATTTTGGTTCCGGCCAGTTTAGGAACATAATTATTACTTCAATTTATTACTTTCTAAACCCATTCTACCACAAAACCCTCCTCATCCCTCTTCCTCCAGAGGGGAGGGAAAAAGAAAAAAGACGGAGGAAAACACTATTAGTGCCCTTTTCCTCCCTCAAACTCACATTTTCGGCCAGCTGCAGAGCACTGCACCCTTCAGGAGATGTAGCCATACAGACGGCGAAATGTAGGCCCCAGGCCCACATCAGGGTTTTGGCCAAGCCAGCCAGGTGCCCCCAGCCACCCCTGATACAGCACAGCCCCTCTCCACAACCCAGTCACCACAAGCTAGCCCTGACTATTATGTTTCTCAGCCCATCCAGAATACTTCCAGGTGACTTCATTAAGCAGACATCATTAGATAGCACTTTAATTACCAGTCTGATTAAGACAAGAGCATGCCGAGCTTTCAAGCCAAAGAATTGTAAATAAAAGCAAAGAAACACTTAGCATTGACAATACTTACAGCCTCTTTTGTTCTCAGCCCATTAATCACCATCTCAGGTTGGGGAGTTTAAGAACAATTTGGCAAGACTATAACTTCAATAAAGCTTAAGAAAAAATAGCTGTTTCTTTTTTAAAATGTATAGATATGCCTTCAGCTATACTTCAGAAATGGTTTAGAATTCATTTCTAAGCCAGAAACTGTAACAATACATCTTATTATTAAATGTGAAACACAGGGATTCTGCTGCCAAATAAATCTCCAGTAGTACAAAGTCCTCTAGGACCGTCTTCTGTTCCACCTCCAAGTTTTTCATCACTTGCTGCCTAAGGCCCAATTCCTGCAGTAACTTTGCCCACCTCCAGAGCCTCTCCCCTCCGCCTTCTCCCTTCCACTCCTATTGTTCAGTTATTTGTTAAATCATTTTTGTCAAGATAATTGGACTTTCCAGAGCCTGATGCACCGATTTAAGGTGAAAGGGACATATTTACTTTCTCACACAGAGCCAGTGAATCAATTTCCCTCCTGGCAGCCTCCCTCTAATAAAATATTTTTCTCTCTTTTTACTTAAAAGCTTATAAATACCTCTTTGGTAGAGAAAGTCTCTAACCTTTGTGCATCTCTGCTGCACCTCTGTGAATGACAAAATGAACTCACTAAAGGTGTAGACTTCTGAAAGATGAATTGTGTATTTAAACAAGTTTGCCTGGGGCACCCCCTCCCCATTTTGCCTTTGCAGAGCTTAGCCATTGCTCTTGCATCTCACCCCTTACTTGTGCCCAGAGCATTTTCTAGTGGAGGTGAAAACACCAGGAGCAAATCTTTTTCCTTTCTCTTAAACACAGAACACAGACAAATATCTGCTAACGACAAAGTATATTATTTTCTGCATTTTGGCTGTTGGAAAGTTTATGATCAATGTTATCAGGACTGGGTGAAAATCTGGAAAAGCAAAGTATTTCTTTTGCACCTGTTGCACTGCAGAATGTCCTGGTGAAATGGTGGTGAAAGATTAATCAGACTTCTTCCATCTTTTTTCGTTGGTACCTTTTTTTCATTTTAGAGTTATAATGGTAGAAGACATGCTTATCTTTTCCTAAGATATTACATTTCAACAATGGTAAACTCATTTAAGATTAATTTTGTACTGGGTGCTGAAAAAAAAAAAAACCTTTTTTCTGAGATGACTAAAGAAGCTTTACCTTTACATTTTTTATAAAGAGGATGGATGGGAAGGGCAAGTGGATAGCTATGGGTTACAAGGAACTCATATATATCTTGGAGCATGCTGAAGTAAACCCCTATGTGGACACATACTTACCTAGATATTAAAACAACTGAACACCTCAGCCCTACTTCATCCTCCCTTCCAAAAGCCCCCATTTACACACAGAGACACACACAAATCCATGACACTAATTCCAATTTTAACCTCAGAAGACCCTTTGTTTTTAAGATTTCCCTTGGAGGTTTCCAGAACTCACTTGGAAAAAGCCATGAGGAACTTCATACCTTGAAGTTAGTGTTTCCTTTTGAGCATGAGGGTAGACTACAGACCGCCAGAGGTACCATCCAGACTGAATGATTTTGTGTTCAACCCCCTGAAATTGTCCAGGAGGACTCTCCAACATAGAAGCCACAGGTGCCATCTGGCACTGCCTGTGTTTACATCCATTTACAAAATACATCAGTATTTGTTAGGTAATTGCAACTGGACCTGTGTGCTGGGAACGCGAGCACTCCTGTGTGCTACCTGGGAAGCCCTGGCTTTGAATTGACATTGGAAAGTGATGCTTCTCATTGCTGCAAAAGCAAACTATTCCTCCCCCTTACATGGAAATATAAATACTTAATGCTTTTGTATATATTCTGCAAGTAATTATACAAAAAAAATCTGTAATAAATTACTAATTAATTATTTTGACTGTGCTTTCTGTACTTTGCTGACAAACCAAGTAGATCAACTGCTAATAAAGTATGCTTTTCTCTCCCAGATATTTGATTTTATATATACACACAAATAGACATATATTTGAGCTTGCAAATATCGAGCACTTCATTTTTCTATGTGAGCGTCTCAGCACATTGCTAGAACAATAAATATCTTATTGAGAAGATTTGCCTATGCAGCTCCCTCCCCCCCCCAAACAACAGAGATGCTTTCTCATATAAAAATAACTTATATTCATTCTATTCCCTTCGTGGATTGTTTTTATAAGACGTCTCTGGTGCTATGCCTGAAAGTCTCCTCCTTCCCTTGGCTGATTAAAATCTAATGCTGCAGTTCAGTGTTCAGTTCCAGTAGGGCATATAAGACGAAGAAAGCTTTTGTAGCTCCCTTAGTTTTTTCGCACAGAAGTGGAACATTTAGAGTAATTCTCTGCAGTGACCCTCTACTCCTCAGCAAAGTACTTTAGCTGCCATCAGGGTGGCTTACTTATTCATAAACACCTTTAGATTCAGTAATTACTAAATTATTAGACTTATTTCACTTACTAGAGTTCATAGCACAAAATTGAGACAAACACCTCATGTCTGAATCTTCTCTAGGAATGAAAGGGGTTGTGTGTAAAGTAGTTTCTTCTTTGTATGTTGCAGTCTTTCAGAAGATTGAATTTTTTCTGCCAAAACATTTCTACTCTTTGACAATTCTCAGCCAGAGATCTTTATGAAGATTCTTTAGCCTCTGTTGAAAATATTTTTTCTATCTTTGATGGGAAAAAGAATTATATATATATATATATATATATATATATATATTCTATTTAAAGA
>VXAA01003467.1:3176104-3186253 GCA_013399115.1 Anseranas semipalmata
ATGTAATTAAATATTGTAACTGAAATAAAAGCTCAAAAAAAAAACCAAACCATTGTTTAAACAAACTAAAACAAGTTGTACAATTAGCAAAAAGAAGAGAGAGGTTGCATAGTGTCTCATGAATTTTACCCCAAGCCAACCCAAAATGAAGAACAAAAAAGTACCTTTGGTGATGGGAAGGTGACAACGAAGCTGAAATAGCAGTTGAGGGTCAGGCCTAAATTTAAGTTCTTTGTGTGATAGTATCACCTGCAGTACCCTTCTCATGCTGCAACGTAGTTGCCAATTAGTTCTACTGAAACATCAAGAAAAGTGAAGATGGTGGGGAGGACAGCAACAGGAAGTGATTCTAAGGTTTTACATTAAAAAAAAAAAAAAAAAAAAAAAAAAAAAAAAAAAAAAAGGGAAGCCTCAAATTAACTGAGATTAAACCATTAACTCCACTGAGACTTCAGTTTTTATTTACACTACACAGCAGTCAGGGGTGTAATAGCCATTTATTAGCATGGATTTTCCATCCTTTTGTAAGTGTGTGTCATAGACTTAATGGTAAGTAGATGTACAAGTTCAGAGTGTTAATTATTCATTCAGCAGAAAAAAAAACTAATTGGAATGAGGCACACTGTTGTTGCCAGTGACCTTTTTTGGTGTAATTACAAGTCCCTGCCTAGGCTTCTTCGTGGAATTACTCTTACGTTTTTCATATACTTAACTCCAAGTTCTTTAAAATGTTTTCTGTCATAAACAGTTTGTGCTGAAAAAAATTAATACACTTCACAAGGAAAAAATTGTCTCCTATACCCTCCTCTTTTTTTTCTAATCAGAGTACATAGAAAACAGTTCCTTGGTGTTTTCCTTCCTGAAGTTGCAATGCTATTCAGCTCCTACTGAACTTCTTTTTTCAGTGGGTGAGAAGTTTTAAAGCTTAAGAAGGGTAATTTAGAGCAGACACAAGATATTCATCTACTAGAAACTTTTCGTAAGTTTTGTCCTTTAGCTTCCATAACCACTTTGTATCACATGGAATATGTAACTGTCAAATCTCCTGATTTTGCAGGGAAACATTTTTTTCATCATTTTTTTCTTGGTTCTGTTTAAAAGCAAAAGTGAATATTAGCTTTGAAAAAAATGTCTTTTTTTTTTTCCTTTTAGACCTGTCTGTCCTGAAGATGAGGCAGAGAGTCTCTTCCAAGGAAAGTTAAGGCCTTGATTCAGCAAAGCACATGGTCACATCCTTAACTGTATGTCAGGTTCTTCTTGTTGACTTCTCTGACACCAGTCAAATACTTAAAGGTAGACACAGCCTTAAGTACTTTGCAGAAGCAGGGCTCTGACTACTCTGTGTTTTTGTTGTTGTTGTTATTTTTTCTTTTTTGCTTGTTTGTTTTGTTTTGTTTATCCTGCTCGGTTTGTGGAAGGATAAGCATTTAATAACCTTTTGTACAGCAAATTCTATGCTTTAGCAGCAAGAATTCATAAGCAACCACGAACAATATGGAACCGACTATAATAAAAATTCAGCAAAACCTTTGCTTGGTAAGGTGATGTACAATCACATACACAGGCCTTTGTGAAACAATGGATATTCCTAAGAAATAATAATAATAAAAAAGATGTTTCATGGAGTGATGATGTAGTGAAATAATATACTCATTAGTTGATTAGGTAACACTCTTCCTGGAGATTTTAACTCTATAAGAGGAAGGGCGGAATTTCATAATTTGTAGTAGAATTTCTGTGCATCAGAAGTATAGCCATTTTGTTACAAAACAATAATATAAAACAAGAATAAATATGAACAAGAAACAGCTTTGGTTTAACCAGGCTCTAAGTTTTAAAGAAGTACCAGCATATCTGGGCTGATATACAGTGATTAGAGACAAGCATTTAAATGTCTTTTTAAAGAACCTCTATACATATGGAAGCATGTCAAAAGACATACTACACCAAAAACATCTAAATACAATAGAAAATTTGCTATGAATTGTTATGCTTTTAAAGAGAGAACTTAATACAAACAATCAAAAGCTTATGAAAATATCTTAAATATAAAGAAATGAAAGAACAGAAAGTAGTATGATAAATACTTCCAAATGTGCTTCAAAATATCTTATTTGTAAAATTTGTCTGAATCATTCATTTGTTTCAGAAAAAAAGAAAGTTTATTCAGTGGAGAAAAACACCATATTTTTTTTTTTCAACACTAACTAGTTTTAAAAAAGTAAATAAAGTAAAAATGTGATGTTAAAAATCTAAACAGCAAGCAATAGCATAGCATGCCTGACTAAATTTATGCCATTATGATTCTTTAAACAAATTCACAAAATTAGCTGTGATTATGCACTACAGAATGAGATTTTGATCTACAGAGTAGAATCAATGCAGTGCAGGGCTAGATCTTGAAAACAGGTTGATACACAGACACCACAGAAAGTTTGGAGCTTTATAGTAAATATTTTCCAAAAGAAGCCCTTGGATAATGTAATTCATCCATTTTAACATCTCCCTTTTCATAATAAACTTCCTGTGAAACTGCAGCACAATAGCCATTGGCCAAGAGTACTGCTGTGAACCTTAAGTGATCAACATGTATGTTATGATTAAGAATAAATACAAGAACAAATTATAAAAATAACTTTTAGATTTAAAACCAGCAGCCCCATTTAAACAGCTTTTAGTATTATTCCAAGTCTTCACATCTGAGAATAATTATATAATTAATATACTTGTGGGAATATGAGAAATATTATTTATTGGTGTTCATTATTAGGCAAAACATTATTTCAGCAGCTAAAGTTCTCAGGCTGAATATTCATTGGAATGATACATCTCATTTGTTGGCCGGCTTATGATACAAAGAGAAGCTATTTTTTTTCTCTTTAAAGCAAAATTTAAAGCCAAAATGTAAAGCCAAAACTGTACTATTTCCTCTAAAGCTAGAACTAAGTGATGTCATTTTTGGCATTCTGTCATTGTTGTCATACATTCTCTGATGGTATTTGAAGATCTTCCTGCAGTTGATGGAAGCAAGCGTGTTCTTTTCCAAGTTAGTAATTATCTTTTTAGCCATTAGAGGCTTCTGACTCCTAGACAGCCTCTCAGCAATTAGCAACAGGGCTGCTGTCAGCTCCTGTGCCAAGGCAGCAGTGGGAGATGGAGCAGCCCCTGCAGCACCTGTACACTCGCCTCACTGGACACAAGGCTGGGGAGAGCAGGGCAAGCCAGGTGGGCTCTGACTCAGATGCACTGGGTTGGCAGCAAGAAGGCATCCTCAGAGTCTCCAGACTTGTGAAATACGGTGATTGTCATCATAAGCGATGGTGGTTATTGACTTGGTGATCTTACGTGCCGCCTTGCATCATTAAGGAATGCACTATAACATTTGAGAAAGCCTCTGGTGTGGGGATTCTGCCCACAGTGTGGCATTTGCAAGATCAATTGTTAGCGTCATATTATTTGCAAGGTCAATGTGGAGGTAAAATTTACTGCACTGGCTATGGATTTCAATGTTTTGAAAATATTCTTGAGTTCCTAAAATTTGCCATAGGGATGAGGAAAGAGGAAATACCAATCATCTGAAATCGAGGTTACAGCTATTAACAGACCCATATTTTACCAGGATGACATCACATTTTTTGCACAGTGACATTTCCTCTTTCATATGCTAAGCAGCCTAACCATGAGCCATTCCTCCATTTTTTTGTTGTACCTCAGAGCCAAATAGGTAATGAAATAACTGGATGCACAATAAATATTTTCAAATGCTGGCACTATATAGGTCACAAGGACAATGAAGCTACCTGCAGGCACAGGAAGATCTCAGCACCATGTAAAAGTAGCATTCTCCTAGGTTGGTCCTGCAATAATATACATTGGCATTGAGGAAGAGCCAGAATATGCAACAGAAAAATTGGGCTGAACTCTCTGTGTGAGTAAATGTACCAATATTCAACAGTGATTTAAGCAACCAGGTTATGACCCAGATCATGTACTACAGCAACTCAAACATGGTTTTTCTAAAGATATAACCATTAAAGACCAGCTTTGGAGTAACACTACGATCACCCAGACAGATCAGGGAAACTTAAACCAAGTCACCAGACACCTTTGACAGGGATCTCAAAAAAGAGATCTTAACCACGCACACACGTAAGTGTCCCCAAGAGCCGCTCCAGATAACTCTGTCCCACTGAGCAGCTTCTCAGGAGGGACTGCCAGAATAACACAAGTCTGACCACACACTGCAACAAACATGCCGAGCATCAGATGCAGAAAATTGACCCCTGCATCAGTTTGGTGAAGTTACAAGGCTCATCCACATGCAATCTCCCAGCACTTGTGACTGATTAAGGGCCATAAGAAGTGGGTGCATCTTTAACCTTGTCCACATTTTTGCTGTATAAAAAATAATAATAATAATAATAATAATAAAATAAAATAAAAATGGCTATAAAAAATAACTGCCTTCAAAACCAGAAGACTAGAACAAATGTCTAGTGATATGGGAGGAAAAAAGCCCAGCCTCTCACAAATATTTGCTAATAATACCAATGGCTTTGTTCTCCCTTGGTGAGCTTAAAAAACCACAAGTAAACTCAGAACATCATCAAACTGAGCTAGACTAAATCAGTGCTGGTGAATATTCTCAGAAGATTCAGATTACTTTCACATTCCTGCTATCAGGAAAAAAGGACAAAAAAAAAAAAAAAAAGAGAAAGCAGGCATTTGACCAAAAAGGCAACAAATATCAGGCTAAATGGCATTTTTCTCTAACTGTCTTCACACTTAAAACAGTAAAGATAGAATGCTCAGTGTTTCAGACACAGGAGACGGAAGCACAGGCATCAGCTGGCTCCAGGTGGCTCCACCTTTGTTTCTCTCAGGAGCAAGCTAACTGCTTCTCCAAGCATGGAAACTGAGGCACTAGGTGCCTCATGACATACTTTCTAGCCCCAGTCTGCATGCATTGAGCTGGCTTCACCCACCCGTCTCAGAAAAGCCAAGATGTCTGGATGGAGATTTTACTTCCATGCCTGGGAAGGGGACAATGGACAAAACCAGCTGCTTGCAGGTGAATTTGTGTGGCAGTTGCCTGGCAACTCACAGCAGGAAAGAATTTAAATCCAGCATTAGCAGCTCATTTTAGAGGAGATGAAACTATGCCAGGAGTTTTTATCTGAGGGAACAATGGAAAACAGGTTCTTTGTAAAAATAGTACATGAAGAATATATCTAAAGCATGCCTCTGTCTAAAGGGAGCCATAATGGGACTTAACATATGCAACAGAATATGAAACTCAAACACTAATATCAACTCCCTGACATTTGAGTGCAGGTCCAGAATTCCCTAAGTCAAGCAAATAATGTATTGTTCAAATACCACATATATTTTTTAATTAAAAAGACCAGTGTAACCAAAGCAGGAAGAAGGCTATTGATAAGCCTGGTGGTGGCAGGGTACAGGTCTTCTAAGTTGGTTCTCTTCCACACTGATGTCACCAGACAGCAGATAACTGCAAAACACTGGGTTTTATACTCCAAAACTCTACAGAGAATCATTAACTGTAGATGGACTGAGTTAGAGATGTTAAATAGTTTCAGTGATAATATTTTAACTAAGAATTCAATTTCTAGGAAAAAAAAAAAAAACACTGAAAACATTGATTTGTTTGCCTTGCTTGTATTTTCTACTAGAGAAAAAAAAAGTTAAAAAAATACAACAATACCAATGACACACAAAAAGGAGTAGAATAAATGAAAGGCTTTATTTCAGGGCTATTTTAACCCAAGTCAGAATGTTTATTTTCACTGAATTGAGTCAGACAGATTTGTTTTCAATCTGCTTTAATTGAAAGGATGAAAATGAAATATTACATTTTTCTCATAAATAATTCCAAATTGTTGGTCCACAAAAGATTGGAAGGTTTCAGCTTTTCTTGTTCTATGCACAAAACAAATATTTCTATGATGTAAATGTCAAGCTTCATTCAAAACAAAATATATCCTGAACAGCTTCATAGCCATTATGAAAAATTTCAAAGTAGCAGACTCATGATTTTAGCTATTTCCTAACTCACCACTGATTTTCTGTATAGCTTTGGGCTTATTACTAAGGGGATGAATTTTGAAACGCAACTTTTAAGTGGCTGTCCTTAGGTATGCAAGATTTAAATTTTAACCAGAGTGGATGAATGTCACCACCTCTCAGACTGCAATCTTCCCCTCCTTGATACTACGTTTCACTGAAAAGGGACATACTCTGAGGTCCTAGAGGCTTCTTTTGTCACTGTACTCACTGAAAGCTGTGCTTTCCCATTGGGATTCTCAGGTTACAATGAGAAAACAAAAGAATACAATTCATTTTAAATTATCAGTGAATAAAAGATGCCATGTAAATGCAAAATAATTCATAAAAATAACTCCCACTGACATAACTGTCCCTCCTTGAACCAAGACATGTCCTCCATGAAGGCACCTTTCAGAAATATGAGGCTGTGCTTGAATGGTGTGACAGTTGACCTTAATTTACCTGGCACCGGGATGAAACACCATGACACCCACCATATTCAAATGAGAGTTTTAAAAATGTCGTAGAGCCTATATAATATTCACTAGTTTCCCAAAGGAGGGAAGTAAGTTGATGTCTGTCTTGAATAAAGGGCAAATGACACACCTGGTTCTGGCTCTGCAGCAGCCAAGCAGAAAGGAACAACAGTCCCCAATATTTGCAGAATTCTAGGAAAAAAATATTTAAAAGTGAAAAGAGATCATGGTGTCACACATTTATTTTCCAAAACAGAGTGCAGAGACAATATACAAGCAAAGAGAAAAATGAATGAAAAATGAATGTATTTATTTTTTAATGTGTGGCATTGAGGGATAGACTTTTTCTGAACTGTGGAAAAGCATGAGGTTATAAATAAATATACAATACAATAAGACTTTTCCAAGATAACTCTTTCATATCTGTCTTTGGTACCCTTCTTTGCTGCCATCTCCCAAATAAGCAGGGTTCCCCCACTAATTGCTAGAGCAGGTTAATTAAGATTGAATGTCAATCAAGGAAAAAAAAAAGACAGGGGAAAACAAACGAAAAAAAAGAAATCCAAGGTTAATTCCAATGGAATGTGGATTCCGACAGATGTGGAGTGTTGTGCACATACCTGAAGTCAAGATAAATAATGAAGATCGAAAGAGGGAATATAATCTATTAAATTTAGACTTTTTTGAGTGTGTGAACATTCAGTAAGGAAGTCAGAGATGTATCAGTGTGAAGGACTACAAAATACTGTGACTATAAACGCAGCCAGGAGTCCTTCCTTCAACAACCCCAGCAAAACACCACTCCACAGACCATACCACACCTATCTGGCTCTTTGTAACTAGTCAAAGTCTGTAGTAAGAGTGAGAAATATTGTATTAGGCAATTCCTAAACCCAGCCGGTTCCTTGCTAGCATATGCACTCCTGGATCCTTGTTGCTGGGGGGGAACTGTAATGAGAGAAACCTTTAACTTTTGCCTTTAGCCATATTTGAAATCATTATTTCGCACAAACAAACGCCAACCTTATTTCAGCCCCAATACAGTCTTGATTCCCATTTGGGTTGAAAAGGGAAGATTTTTAACGCATCTTTCAAGAAACCAAAGCACTGGCTACCTATGAGCAAATAATATCTGTCTGGTATTTTTTAAGCTACTGATAAACCTGCCACTGTGAATATCCAAATCTTAATCTGTCACAAATTGCCACTCATTCTTTACCTAAGATCTCCCCTGCTTGGCTTTTGAGAGGTCCAGGACAGCTCTTTAATTTAAACAAGTTTAGTTCTGCATCCTTCACTTAAAAAAAATCATGAACTATGTGTTTTCAAAATGTTTACGTTTCTTTATATTCATTTGTGTAATGCCAGCAGTGGTGCAGGACTGGAGAAGTGCTGGCGATGTGCTCGCAGAAGAGGACAGACCTGTTGCTACCATGGCTCGGGGCAAGGAACTGTCCTGCAGCAAAGGCAGCACAATGGCATGGTAAACGGCCTCTCACCAGTCTCCGCCAGATGTACTTGTCTTTTTTGTTAAAATATTATGAAAATCTGGGGATATTCCAGATAACAGAGTAGCCCACAGGCAGCCTCCAGGAAGTTGCTGTAAATCTGAATGCTGCTTTAAATCAGAAAGCTGCTGGGGGTGCTCTTACCTATGGCAAAAGCTGTTTTAACCTCTGGAGCATCACAGAATCTCCTCGCGATCCTTAACACCACTCACTTCTAAGTATGTCTTTGGCACAACCTTATAGCCTAACCACACTGAATCATATTTACATATGTATGTACAGCTTAAATTAAGAATAACCGTGCATAAAGAATGATGTCGCTAGACTTGGGTTACTATGGGAAAGATTCCCACAATGCTAACATGGCAGAGGAGCAATTGTTTTGCTTGTTCAACAACATTTCTGTGCTCTGCATTCTCATGAGGCTGGTCTGAGGGAAAATACCAAAATCATTCGTACCACAGCATTTGAAGAGATTGTGGGTTTTACATGTACAGTCATAATTACTAGCATCTACTAGGCTAATTCATTTTGATGGTACACTTGGCAAGGAGCTGTTTTCAAGAGAGCAGAAGAACAACAGTTTACAACTTCCAATTTTAAGAACACCCTGCAAAAGGCCTGTAAAAGCCTTACATGTGTCTCTGTGGTCCTTGAAAATGTACTAAAGAAGCATCAAGGTAGAATAAAAATCTAGGTTACTGTAGAGTGGAGGATGCACAGCCATGGGAACAGAGCATTGAAGGAACTTGGTATGTTCAAAGTTGGACACTGAACATCTCAGAGAAAATCAACAAACTGCCAGAGTTCTTATAGACTTGAAAATACACCAATACCTCAGGAAATTAAGCTACTGATAAGTAACAGATCGATTTCTTGGAAGATAATTAAGAGAACTGGCCACCTTAATCTTGTGCTTTCTCTGCTGATTACCAAAATATTTGTTTGTAAATAGATGCTTTGTTCTCTAATTAATTTGGCTGCTAATGCATGGTGCATAAGTTTATTAGAGGAGCTGATTGGCATTTATTTAGTAAATCCCCATTTTATGAGTTTTACACCTACATCTACATATGTAACCTAGCTAAAACTTTTGACCAAAGAGTAAACTTCCTGAGGAAAAATGTTAAAAAAAAAAAACGTAAAAAAGAAAGAATCTTTTTCATTCGTGGCTACATTTAGATGAAAATCTAGGGTTGCCACTATTTATAAGAGATATCTACACAAAGGAAACAGAAGAAAGTCAACAACTTCCTCAGAACAGATCTCATTATTTGTCAGGGGCATATCAAGTCTTTTTTATTTCAAAAATTCTAAGTTTCTTTTCTCCAGTTAATGGTTCTAAACTGGAGAAAACTCTCATAAACTCATCAAACTCTTAAACTGCTCATTTACATCATTAGCTCATTAGCTTGTAAAAAAAAAAACTCTTTGGAATTTTTATTTAAAAGACAATCTCTATTCAGATGTGAAACTCAGAATCCCCTGTTATTTTTCAAAGGCACCTTGGTATCAGCTTTATGAAGATGTCAAAGAAAATTTACTACACTGGATAGTGACTGAAGTCTGGAAAAACAACAACAACAAAAACTCTAAAAAAGAAGATTTAGCTATCTATCAGATCGAGAAATCTGGCTTTTAAAGAAGTTCTCACTACACAGAGATTTACGGTATAATCCAGTATAACTGGAAAGTAAAAGCCGTGAGGTCAATAGAAGTCTGAAAATCTGACTCGAGATGTTTTTATATAACATGGAAAATAGCTGCACTGAAGTGAGATTAGAAGCATATATAACCACCTAAATGCATATTTAGATAGGCTCATGTATTATACAGTGTCATTCTGCAGAAGTTTCATGCAGGTTTTACTGTTTCACTTTTTTCTCCACCAAGAGCACAACAGTGGCACAAGGGGAAGGAGATATTCCCCTACCTTGTTGTATAATTCTACTGCAGTATTTTGCTTTTGTTGTTTGTAATACATGACTTCAGAGCAAGTAAGGACCATCCTGCCCCAAACAAGCTTAAAACCTGGTAGAAAGAATATGAGAAACATCATTTTGTACTTTTTCTTTTCTTTCTCTCTTTTTTTTTTTTTT